>CAKNYM010048641.1:121751-143561 GCA_932195095.1 Andricus curvator
ATATATATATATATATATATATATATATATATATATATATATATATATATATATATCGGTTTCGGTTTCGATTCCTTTGGAATAGAACCGAAGGGCCTATGACAAAGCCACCGAACGCGTCCTCGGGTTGCGGATAGAGGGTTCCTGTTCCAAGGGTTTCTGCTGAATATGGTTACAATAATTAATAAGCAGTCGCGGAAAATTGTCCAGGGATGGTCCCGAAGGAATAACTCCTAAGCGGAGGCGTAACAACCGTGCCGAAAGCTGAATGGCACCTGGGTTAAGTGTCTCAAACGGTGACTCTGGGATACCGGGCGACCTCTCAGAGTATGCAGCCTTATCCTTGCACGCGGGGCTCTACAAGGACGGACTAACCCTTTCCCTAGCTGCTCGTGGGAACAACAATGAAACCACCAAAACACCAAAATGTTGTAGATGCGGTTCAAGACAATCGAACGCGCAGAGCACCCGACAATGGGTCGGCAAACAATGCCGATCAGCCTAGAGTTCGGGGTGCTGAAAATAATTTAGATGGAAACACGACGACGAACCGGCGAAACGCCCACATTGAGTGGACGGATCGACGCAGGGATGACGTGCTAGACTGCTACGATGCCAGCATTATCCCTGTTCGCGGAGGCTTTATGGCGCGTATGCACACTCTGTGGTGCCAGAAACACCCAGAGCTTCAGCACGATTCGCATCAGTCTTTGCGAAATCAAGCCGACTACCTCCGGAAAAATGGATATGTACGCGGAGCGCTTCCCCAGCCGCTGCTTTATGAAGCTGCAGACGAAGATGAGGAAGCGACATTGAGACCAACCGCAGAAAGCAGGCACCATCTGAGAGATGATCGCAATTTCATTACTAGAAGGAACATTAACATGCAAGTTCCTCCTAAGCCCCAAGATCTGGCTGAAATGGATGCCTTCCTTCGTGGAGATATCTCGCAAGAGTCCGACCTCTGGAATATCAATTGCTCAGTTTATGGTGCTGCGAGAATTTTAGCTGATTCAAATCGAAGGCTGAAACCAACGATGGATCAAAAGACCAAAAGACGCTTGCATCAACTGAACAAGAAGATTGGATGGGCAAGACAGAATGCGTCCCGTGTTCAATGTGTGATTGTCTACATAACATCTGGCAGACCGTTTACGGAAAAGGTTCGAAAGTTCGCCCAAGAACTAAGGATATTGAATCACACACTAAACAAGTCAAAGCTACTGACAATCAAGCAGCATATTGTTGACAAAATACGGCTGTTATCTGACGCAAGGAGGAGAATACAGAAGAGGGAGAGATGGATCAGGGAGAATCAACAGTTTCTCGCTGACCCATCGCGCCTCTTCAGCGATCTACGTGTTTCTGTAAAAAATCCACCCAAGCCCAAGGAGGTAGAGACTTTTTGGAGAGAGGTGTACAAGATCCCGAAAACACTAGAGTTGAAAGAAGATACTGAAAATATCATCCGCTTCAAGGAGTTTTGCGAAAACCTCATAAAATCTGAGGAGGAATGTCCATCAATCACTGCCGAAGAGGTGAAAAAAGCACTTGGAGGCACGAAGAACTTTTCCGCTGCTGGACCAGATTGTATCAAGAACTTTTGGTGGAAGAAGTTTACTTTTACACACCAACATTTGGCCCGCATATTCACCTCATATTTAAAGTCGGAGACGCCCATTCCGCAGTGGCTGGTGTTAGGACGCACTATACTCCTTCCAAAAAAAGGCAACTTGTCCAACCCAGAGAATTACAGGCCAATAACTTGTTTGAACACGCTGTATAAGATCTTTACAGCTGTCCTCAACAAACAGGATTGTTCGACGAATTGACCCTGTATGGCGAGAGATGTACGAACAACGTGGCTCGAAAAAAGGTGTAGCAGGCTGTCGAGAGAATCTGCTGATTGACAGGTGTGTCTGTAAAGACGCTGCAGCCCATCAGCGCGTCCTGTCAATGGCCTGGATTGAATACCGGAAAGCTTTCGATTCAACCTCCCATAGACTTATCATCTGTCTGTTGGAAAGCTTGAAGGTACATCCACACATAGTGAGATGCATAGAGAGATTGACGCCTCTTTGGAAAACTAGATTTACTATCTCATCTAGAAATTATCGTGTGACAACGAACAACGTCACCTTCCAGAGAGGCGTCTTTCAAGGTGATACCATGAGCCCTTTGCTTTTTTGCATCACACTTTTGGCTCTATCTCTCGCACTACGAAATTCTCCTGGACACCTCTGTGGCAATACTAATCAGCGCGAGCATAAGGTCACTCATGTATTTTATATGGATGACCTGAAGATCTATGCCTCTGGTAGAAGCAAACTTCAAACTGCTATAAATATTGTCAAGAACTACACAGGAGTGATTGGGATGGACTTTGGCTTGGACAAGTGTGCCAAAATTTATCTGAAGAAAGGAAAGATTACTGGCGTTCCCAAGGACCCTGAGCTTCTGGATATAAGTGTTATCAGACATCTTAATACTGGAGAGACCTATACATACCTGGGCGTGCCTCAAAACCGCATTCAGGACGTAACATCAGTGAAGGAGTCTCTCCGAAGCAGATACAAGCATCTTCTTCGACAAATTTGGTCTTCCAATCTGTCGGCGTTGAACAAAGTATCTGCGACTAACATGCTTGCCGTCCCGGTTCTACTCTACTCGTTTGGGGTAGTTCAATGGACGAAGAACGAGCTTAAGGCCCTTGATGTCATTACACGTAAGGTCATGCATATGCATAAAAGCTTGCATATCAATTCGTCAGTTCCGCGATTATATATTTCACGCCGTCAAGGTGGACGCGGACTTCTGAATCTCCAGTGTCTTCATAACCGGATTGTTCTAAGTACAGCTTACATCGTTGCGAATGGCAGAGATCCTCTCCTAAAGATGGTTGGAACCACGAGATGATTGGCGAAGGAGCGTTCCTTTACAAAGCAGCGGAGCAAGCGGCCGAGACCCTTGGCCTGAATTTTAACATCAGAAGTGAGGAAAGTGCATCACTTCATCTAGATGCTTCACTTCTAAAAACCAAAGTGAAGAAAGCAGAGGTTTCAAATTTTCACCAAGAGCTACTCGACAAGAAAATGCACGGAAACTTTCACAGAAATGTAGAAAAACAGTCCTTGTCGAAGGAGCAAACTTTTGCTTTCCTCAAATCATCAGGGCTTAATTCAGGTACAGAGGGTTTTATTTTTGCATGCCAGGACGGTGTCATTTCCACCTTAGCATACCGTGAGCGCATTTTATGTCAAGAAGTTTCCAGTGATAGGTGCAGAGCGTGTCATGCACACGCTGAGTACCTAGAATACATACTATCAGGGTGTCCGACCCACGCGGGAACGACGTATATCTATAGACATAATGCGGCCCTAAGAGTGCTTTATTACCATCTTTGTCGCTCTTACGGTGTTGGCCGCAACCCTGCCCTGCCGAATGCTCCAAAGGAGATAGAGTCGATTGTCCGAAACGAGAAGTGCCAAATTTTCTGGAACTACGATTTTCGGGCAGCAGTCTCCGTTGCGCACTGGAGGCCTGACATTGTTCTCCAAGACTTCGAGAAACGAACTATATTCGTGATCGAATTCTCGGCTCCGTCCGAATACAACATCACTGCAAAGGAGAAAGAAAAAGAGTAGAGGTATCAAGACCTTAAAAGAGAGCTACAACGACTGTACCCAAAATATTCGGTACAAGTAATTGTCCTTGTGATAGGTGCTCTCGGAGGTGCGAAACTATCACTGGTTCGTAACCTTAAAGCAATACCCGCGTGCCAAAAATATGCCAAGGCACTTGCTAGATGGATGCAGAAAGCTGTCATCCTTGGGTCGCTTCGTGTCCTCAAGACACACGAGGGTTTCGCCGGCCTGTCGTTGTGATTTTGTCGTTGCCTATGACCACCCATCTCACGGTTGTGAGACGTGGCCATAGGTGTGCTTTACCGCGGTGCTACTGGGGGCTATTGACATTTTGTCGGATGGCAGTTGCTCTTAGTGGGACCCTGCGGTGGTTGTTTAACTTTTTTTTCAAATTATATATATATATCGTTTTTTGTTTATATTATATTTATGAGGTAGGAAATACATGTTCCCTTTTCATTTTTATTTCAGAACGGATCCAGGCTACAAAATCGAAGGCTCAAATGAAATCGGATGCAGGATACTATAATGGTATTAGACTCCAGCTGGAATCTAATAGAGTAAAGGCGAAAGAATACCCAAAGAAAGAGACAACATCAGGATACTACTTCACAGGACCCTCGAATTAAAACAGTTAAAAAAATATCTAAAGTTGTTTCGAGTGATGATGACAGTGACACAGATTTCATTCCTTCACCACAAAATGCAGACAAGGTAAAGAAAAATAAACAGCAGCAGCAAAAATTGAGAAATGCTGTTCAGGAATTGAGAAAAGCTGTACAGGAGAAAGAACAGCAAACAAAAATGGAGGAAGAAAGAATGAAAAAAAAGGATGCTTGCGTGAAGAAAATGGACAAAGTAAGAGAGCAAGAGAAGAAAGAGGCAGTTGCTCTACAAAATCAGAATATTTATAAAGATTATAAAAAGCAAGAGCGTTTGGAGAGACAGAAAGTAAAACAGGAAGAATGGAAAGAAAAATTACGTCTAGAAGAGAAGCAGAAAAAGAAGGAGAATGAGGAGAAGAAAAAGAAAAAGGAAGATAAGAAGCAAAAAAAGGAGGAAGAAAATAAAAAAATCGGTCAGGAAGCAAAAAGGTAATTTAACTTTATGTAACTCTTTTTTTCTTCTGAACTTTTTTTTTTACAAACATCAATATGATTTAATAAATTATTATGTTATTTTTCAGTAACAAAAAAGAATATAACAGAAATCCAATACGGTGGTGGTTCAACATCAAACACTAAGACTGAACCAATCCAAGGTCCAGCAAAGATTGTATCAATACCTGAAGCAATTGCAGGTCCATCCTGGGCTACGGAAGCTGTGCAACCTACTAGATCAGAGACTCAGGATGCACAACCAATAGGTAGGAATGAGAGTTTAAATAATGTGTCCCCTTTTATCATTAAAATTAACGAGTGCGACCAATTTGTTAAAAAATTCGCGATAACTGGAAGAAAATTAACATTCAAAATTGTACCTCCAGGTAAAAATGACCCGATTGCTTGGCTAGAATCAGCATTTTTAGATCTTTTCGAATATATAACATCTTGGTGTGAAGAGAGTGATGTTGTGGGTTTGGTATTCTGGTCGGATGGGTTTAGCAAGGGCGTTGTCTGGAAGGCGTTTCTACCGGTAAAGGATCTCTATTTTGAAGACTTATGGAAACTGGTAGAGTCAGTTGTACAAAGTGCCATAAGCTTTAACATAGATGATACTTTTGTGGTAGAAATCACACGGGTACGTTTACCAGTAGGTGAAGGTAGAAACAAGTTAACTAAAGGGTTTAAGAAACGATTAGTTTATGAAATAGAGAATGAGTCGAATACATGTCTACCTCAAGCTATTGCTGTAGCCGTCGCGAATGCTGACCTTCAGTCAGATAGAAATAATTTAAATTAAAAAAAAGTGTGGGAAAGTATACGTAAAAGATCAGGTAGAGTTCAGATTAGAGCAGCCAAAGAGCTTAGTATGAAGAGACTATGAAGTATAAGAGATTGCCTGAGCTGATTGCCTATCAGAATTATTTAGCAAGACGTCAAATAGCGATGATAGTTTATAATTTTGGAGATTTTGGTAAAGGTAGTGAGAAAGATTTTTATGACGGTACTTCAGTCATTACAAATGCAGGGGGTGTAGTTAGACAAAATATTTATTTATTGTATGAAGGACATCCCGATAATCATTGCAGTGCGATTTTAAATTTAATTGGAGCGGGAGCAGCAAAAAAATTTTGTATACCTTGTAACAAGTCATATTTTCGAAAAGCTGATCACAGATGTTCAATGCAGTGTGACGCTTGTTAAAGTTCTCCGTCCTGCAATGCTGACTTTGATAATAATCATAATAATATTAAATGTGAAGAGTGTCTCAGATACTTTTACGGAGAAGAATGTTTCAGAAAGCATATACTTCCTAACTCATTTTCCACCGGAAAAAGTACTTTTTCAGTGCTAAAAATATGTGGTGGTTGCTCAAACCTACTAAATGCTGAAAAAACAAAAAAAGGTACTAATCATGTATGTGGTTTTTCAGAATTTAATACATGTAAGAAACTCTGCCCTAATAATCACTTTTGTTTCATGACACCTCTTGAACTGAAAAAAGCTGAAGGGAATGTATCGAAGAAGAAGAAAAAAGTAGCTTACATTTTTTACGATTTCGAAACACAGCAGTGTGAGAAAGTCGTGGGAGATGAATCAACCAACATTCACAAACCTAATTTATGTGTTGCACAGCAGGTATGCAATGAATATATGGACGATTCGGATCCAAATGTAAGGTGCAAATGGTGTGGTGTGCGCCAGTACATTTTCGATATAGACCCTGTAGCTCAGTTTACAGAGTTTGCTGTTCGTGATTTGAAGCACTTTGATGAGACCGTGTGTATAGCCCATAACTCAAAAGGTTTCGATGCTCAGTTCATCCTCAGTAATTTGATTAAAAGTCGAGGATCTAATAACCCACCGAAACTTATTTTAAACGGTTCTAGTATTATATTAATGACTGTGAATAAAACACGATTTGTTGACAGTTTAAATTACTTATATATGCCCTAAAGTGCTATGCCAGCTGCCTTTGGTTTAGAGGAGGTAAAGAAAGGTACATTTCCGCACCTTTTTAACACACCACAAAATGTGACATACATAGGTAAATTACCCGCTGCAGATTACTACTCCCCTGACACAATGTCCTTAGAGAACCGCAAAGAATTTTACAAGTGGTATGAAGAATGCATTAAAAAAAATTACGTTTTTAATTTTAAAAATGAAATAAGAAGTTATTGCATTAATGACGTTGACATTCTCCGTAAGGCTTGTCTAGCTTTTCGATCACTATTTATCGCAGTAGCAGATGTTGATCCATTTATTGCCAGCTGCACTATAGCATCAGCCTGTTCCGTAGTATTCAGGAAAAATGATTCAAACCCAATTTAATAGGGATTTTACCGAATGGGGGCTACAGACTAGCTAATAAGCAGTCGAAGAAAGCTGTCGAATGGCTTTTATCTGTAGAGCGCGAGCTAGAGTTAGAAATAATACATGCAGGTCGAGCTCTAGAATTTCGATTACCTGAAGGGGTCTTAGTCGACGGTTATTATGAGGATGGGTTTGGCAATAAAAATGTGTATCAATTTCACGGATGTTATTGGCATTGTTGTCCTCGTTGTAATAAGTCGAATAGAAATAAAAAAATAGGAGCAGGAAAAAACTCTGAAAGCATGAACGACCGCTTTGGGCGAACACGTGCCCAAACTCAACGACTTCGAGGAATCGGATACAAAGTCATTGAGATGTGGGAGTGTGATTTTGATAGGGTAAAAGATCAAGACCTTGAATTGAAAGAGGTTTTAAAGGATCATCCTCTTTTAATGCTTAGTGCTTTGAATCCTCGAGATGCTTTTTACGGTGGAATAACAGGTAATAAATTTTCTTACTATCGTGTGAGAGATAAAACAAGAATCTCATATCTAGACGTTTGCTCATTGTATCCATATATATCAAAATACGGTAAATTTCCTATTGGGCATCCCAAAGTGTATATTGGTGATGACTGTAAGACTTTAACTCGTTTTGATAATGATTTAAGTAACGTGGAGGGTTTGGTTAAATCTCGTGTATTACCCCCTACAGATAAGTATATACCTGTCCTTCCTGTCCGTATGCACGGAAAGCTCATGTTTCCCTTGTGTTATACTTGCTGCAAATTACAATTACAGCAAGACTGCCCACATATACATAATACAAGTGAGCGGGAAATAGAAGGAACATGGGTTTCTGATGAGCTCAAAGTGGCGGTCGAAGACAACACAGTATGATCCACTCACAAAGTCAGTAGGTCCATTCGTAGAATATATGAATAGGTTTTTCAAGTTGAAACATGAAGCTAGTGGATATCCTTCTGATTGTACTACTGAGGAACAGAAAAAAGCATATGTCCAAAAGATTTTTGATTTAGAGGGTATTCAGCTCGATCCTGAAAATATAAAAAAAAATCCTGGTCTACGCTCTTTGTCTAAACTCTGCTTAAATTCTTATTGGGGTAAGTTTGGTCGGCGTCAAAATATGCCGACAACTGAAGTTCTTAGTACTCAAGACGAATTGATAAACATTATCCAGAGTCCAGATAAAATTCTGAATAATATCTTGCCCGTTGACCATGAAAACATTTATGCTTCCTGGGTTTATAAAGATGAAGCCGTAGCCCCTTCTCCTATCACAAATGTAGTTGTAGCTGCATACACGACCGCACAAGCACGCTTGAAATTACATGGGTATTTGAAAAAATTAGATCGTTGCGCTCTCTATTTTGATACTCATTCTGTGATTTTTACCAGTCATAATGAGCCTAATGAGTATTACCCAGCTACAGGTTGTTTATTAGGCGCTTTGACAGATGAGCTTGAAGCTTATGGTTCTGGGAGTTTCATTGAAACTTTTTTCTCAGGTGGTCCTACATTCTATGCTTATAAAGTATGTTCACCTGACGGCCGAGAAAATTATGTGTGTAAAGTAAAAGGTATTACCCTAAACTACAAAAACTCTCAATTCATAAACTTCAACTCCATCTGTGATCTTGTAGTTAATAAAGCGGCTCCGATTACATTGAATTATAGGGCCATTCGTAGAACAGCATACCACGATGTAGTCACAAAAAATGAACACAAAATCTGTCGACCAGTTTACAGGAAAAGGAGGTTGATTGGTAATCACGATTCTCTTCCATTTGGTTACGTAGAGCATTAACAAGTTATTAAAGATCCACTCTAAAACGGTAAATTTTGTGAATATGAAAAATAAACTCTCATTCCTACGCTTATGTGTAACACAAATCTTGATGCTGAAAAAGATATGTACGTACTTTTTTAAATTTTTATTAGGTATTTTTGTAAACGAGTAATGAGAACATTTGATTTTTTGCGTTTTTCAGAGTTGCTCTTCGAAGCACCTACTGACACGTATTTCTGCTGCAGAGAGGAAAATGGTACACCTCTGTATCCAGGGGATTTCGTTTTCACACCTCAGCAAATAATGGATGGTGAAGAATATAAAGAGTATCTAGACGTCGGAGCACAACCATTTACATATGAGGATTCTTTTTTTACATAATTAAAAAATATATATTTGTAAGCTTGTATTTTCATTGTATCTTGAGCACCCTATAAGCAATCCTATGCATATAAACCATAAACAAGTACTTAAACAAGTACATATAATTAAGTGAATAATAATAAATTTGTTGAATTATTATTATTAGAATCATAATTACTTATGTATAACTATTGAAGAATAAAAAACATAAATTAAATGCGGATACCATAATTTCATTCATTACTCTCTATATGCTTCACGCAATCCTAATATAGCTTAAAACTATCTTTTTTACGGCGGCGGGTCACAACGGCGGCGGGTGGGAGGGACAGGCTTCTTTAAGCTTTTTTCTAAGCGTGTGAAAGTAGGAGACACGTCATGAGATAAGCTCATAATCGACGTGTTGGGTCAGGGATATGAGCTCAAAACCCTGACAACGCGAGAAATTAGCTAATCAAGATGAGAGGAGCAAAATACTAATACATTTTTTCAAATAGATAAATCTAAAAAGTTAAAACATAAGTTCATAAATCAATTGAGATATTCGATAGGGAATAAATATTCACCATTATATATAAATTAAAAGGTTTGACTCATGGTGCATCATTATTCAATATGGACACGCGTTGGAAGCATCCTTTCACATCGCTCATATGCGGTCCAACAGGCTGTGGTAAAACTTTTTTTGTAAAAAAATTCCTCAGAAATCTCAATATAATGTGCGATACTCAAATTGATCGTATAATTTTCTATTATTCAGAGTGGCAAACGGCTTATAAGGAATATGGGAAAGAGATAGAATTTCGTGAAGGATTAACACAGTCTTCTGATTACTCCAATGATCCAAGGTCTAAACTTTTAATTCTCGACGATTTAATGAGGAAATCTTCAAATAACACAATTGTAGATCTTTTTACTAAAGGAAGCCATCATAAAAACCTCAGTGTAATTTTCATTTCTCAAAATCTTTTTCACCAAGGACACGGTCAAAGAGACATTTCTCTAAATGCAAACTATATAGTCACATTTAAAAATCCTCGAGATCGGGCTCAAATTCAACATCTTGCACGTCAGATTTGTCCTGAAGATCCACGTTTTATACAAGAAGCTTATTACGATGCCACATCTCAACCAAATGGTTATTTACTTCTAGACTTGAAACAATCAACTCCTGATAATTTTCGATATCGTACAAGTATATTTCCGGATGATCCTCATCAGTACGTTTACATACCAGTGAAGGGTATAAAGGGTGGACACAGTGATAGTCGAATATCAGTTACACATTTGTAATGACGTCGAAAGGTTACAAGTCAATCGGCAAGAAAAACGTCATAGTTTTACATGCCCTGTGTCATCTAAACTCGGATCAACGGCAAGCAATACTGAAAACATCTGATGTAAAGCTCATTAAATGTATTTGTGAGTGTGCTTTGAATATCCTATTGGGCAATGTTCCTCTCAAAGATTTTCAAAAACTAAAGCTGAAAAAACATAGAAACACGTTACGAAAGTTAGTCGAAACTCGTGGCACTTGGAAAAACAAGACAAAATTTATCGTTCAAAAAGGTGGATTTCTACCTCTCTTGCTTGGTCCAATCATTGGTGGTCTGCTTTCCAATTTTTTCAAGTCCTCATCGTAGAGCCTTCAATAATATGGAGCATACAAGAAAAATGGTTCTCATTCCCAGCGAACAGGTTGAAAAAATTAATCAACAAATGCAAACGATAAATCATACATCTATACATAGCAATAATAATGCAGCGATTATACCATCGATTCCTGGTGCAACTACACAGACACCTGGAAGTAATATCGGCAGATTGGATTCTGAAATGAGTCGAATCTTGTTCTCACCTTTTCCATGTGATGAACGTGAAAGGTGGAGAGATTATAGTCAGGTGTTGAAAAAATTTCTATTTTTTATTGACGAAAATAGAAAATTAACTACTGAGAAAATGGATTATACAGAAAATACAGATAATGATCCACTTGAGTATTTACCAGTGAAGGATATTATAGCTAATGTACCTAAATCTTTCCGTTCCAAAAGTACTTTATTGCTTAATCATTTAACAAAACCTGATTTCGCCGACAGGATAAAATGGGATAAATATGGTTCAGTGATTATTGACGGGAGACGTATTGAGCATTCAAATATTACGGACCTGCTGAACGATGCATTAAGATTGAGAAAAAGTTTCAATCCTCCGGGCAGAAGTCACTTTGCCCGTATCCTTCAAGAGATTGGTACCCCGCGAGAACTCGTGAAAAATCAAGAATATTTGATTCCTGCTAAACAAATACAATGAGATATCAATAACCGGTCACTCTTGAATCAAGAATCTCTTATAACAGGTGATGAAACAACTGAGGATGAAGCTAGGTCTGACAGAATCCTAAAGATTTCTGATAAGACAATCCGTGAAAGAAGTCGCAGTAGAATCAAAAGGAATACCAGTAAAGAAAAGAGACAAACTGGTTCAGGAATGGTAACAAAGTGGCAATCTTTTATTCTAAAATGAAACTGTTTGAAGAAATATACTACAATCCAAGTCATCCTGCTTCTTATAGTAGTATACCATTAAGCCATTTCCCTTTCAGGGTAGGCGTGACACTACCCGATTCGGGTAGTGTTTCTAGGTGGATAGTTTCTTGTAGTAAATAACTACAAGTGTGGGCTCACCACACCCACGATGTGCCAACAGCATGCAGTATTCTCGAATGGTCACCCATCCAAGTACTAACCGCGCCCAACGCTGCTTAACTTCAGTGATCCGACGAGAACTGGTTTTTTCAGCGTGCTATGGCTGTTGGCCTAGCGGTGTAGAAAAAATTACTCGCGCTGCACGAGGGAGAGTATCACGTACACAAGTGTTTGATTGGTTAAAATCCCAGGATGCATTCACTTTACACCGACCTATTCGACGAAAATTTCAGAGAGCTCATTATACGGTTTCTAATCTTGATGAGGTTTGGGAGTGTGATTTAATCGACATGCAAAGTTTGTCCACTTATAGTGATAATCACCGTTATATTTTAGTAGTGATTGATGTTTTGAGTAAATTTGTCTGGGTTGAACCTCTTCGAAATAAAACTGCATTGGAGGTTAAAAATGCTTTTGAGTGTATTTTGGAAAGAAGTAATCATCGAGTACCATTCTGTTTACTATCAGACAAGGGAAAAGCATTTTTGGGCGTCCCTTTCCAAAAATATTTGTCTGATAATGGGATAAAATTCCGTATAACGCGGGATCCTAACGTTAAAGCAGCCATAGTAGAGCGTTTCAATCGTACACTCAAGGAACGTATGTGGCGGTATTTTACACATAAAAGCACTCGACGTTATATTGATGTTTTACAACAATTTGTGAATGCATACAATAATACTCGACATTCAAGTATTAGAATGATACCGTCTGAAGTTAATTTATTTAATGCAGCCGAAGCTCGAGCAAATATTCAACGTCGATTTTGTAAAGAAAGAAATTCCAAAGGAAAGCCTAAATAAAACGTTGACGATTTCGTCCGAATCAGTCGTGAGAAGGGTGTCTTTGAGAAAGGTTATGAGTCTGGCTGGAGCAAGGAATTATTTATTGTGAGGCAAACCATTACAGGAAGAAATCAGGCACCCTACATGTATGAGTTGAAAGATTTAGCAGGGGAAGACATAGAAGGTATTTTTTTCGAACAGGAATTGACTGGTGTAAACAATAAAAATATTGAGGAGGAGGAATTTCAAATTGAAAAAATATTACAGTCTAAAGGGAAGGGAAACAAAAAACAATTTCTTGTCGAGTGGTTAGGTTATCCTGACAAATTTAATTCGTGGATTCCAGACTCAAATTTAAAAAACTTGTGAAAATGATTATCGATCAATTTTACCTCATTTTACCAAGCAATAGTAGTATGAAATATTTTCCCGAGAATACCACTTCCAATTTTATAACGCAATTGCCACATGAGATTCGTTTACAAGGACAGTGGGTAGTAGGACTCACGGAAATACAACTTCCTCGTACATTTCTTCATGTGAGACACGATGATTCATTTGAAAATCGCATCGTCCTTATGAACAGTGGGACTGCAGGTTATGAATACCCTCAATATGATGGAAATAGTAAAAATAGAAAATCCATTGAGAAAGTTATTGACCTTCTTCACAAATATAACGTGCCTATTAGTATTAGAAAAGATAAAATGACTGATGAAAATATGGGAGATAAATTAGAAGACACAGTAGATCTTACTGCCTTGAGAGAAAAGGCGAAGGATGAAGAAATGTCTCTTATGTGGAAAAACCCCCTTGTGAATTTCTTTCAAGCGGGTCTTTATGCCAATATTGTGTCTCTTTTAAATAACCTGAATAGTCTGCCAGAATCAAGTCAACATATTAAATTTAAATATGACAAATTCAAAAGTAGTTACGTAAGTATACAAAAACAGTGTGGACAATTATGTCTGACTGATCACCATTTTTTGGTACTTAGTGATAAATTATCACGTATTCTTGGTTCCGCTCCAGATAATCTAATTCCAATTCAAACTAATGACTACATTGCTAGAAATGCACCTAATCTGGCAAGAGCTCTTCCGGATAATTTATTTGTTTACTGTGATATTTGTGAACCACGCGTTACAGGTGATGTAAAAGCACCACTTTTACGCACAGTTTCTTTAGATACAGCAGATTACAATTTTGGTACAACTCAAGTCACTCATTTTCAATCACCTAATTACATACCAGTTCTTAGCACAGGTTTTCCTACAATTGAAATTGATATAAGAGATCACCTTGGTTTACCAATGCCATTTCAGTATGGTACGCTGACAACTACACTTCACTTTAAGCGTATTGACTAGATAAAATAAAAATAATGAGTCATTGCATAGATTATTACTCCTCACAAGTAGGCGGAAGGGGAATCCCGCGATCAGAAGGGACATGGTATTGGTAGTTTTCTCGGGGGCTTATTTCGGCGTGTTCTCCCTTTCTTGACTAGCGGTGCCCCTGTCGTCGGTAAAGGAGCTCTTCGAGCTGGAATGAATGCTATGAATGATATGGATAATAAGATACTTTTTAAAAATTCTGTCAAGAATCGTCTTGAAGAATCAAGCCAAAATTTAAAACGTTGTGCAGTGGAAAAAATAGAGAATATCATGAACGGTTCGGGCTATAAATATAGTAGGAAGAAACGGATGATTCAGTCTACTTCTAATCGTGGTATGCTTCACCTCGTGAGATGAAATACATTGAAACAAAGAGAAAAAAAAATAAAAAAGCGGGTTACCGCGAACAGGAAAAAGTCTACAAAAAATAAGAAAAAGACGACAAAGAGACGCACAAAATCAAGGAATAGCAAAATCACCGATATTTTTGTGAATGAATAATAGCAAAAAATGTCGTTCTTACACTCTCGCTCCTGTGAGTGCTTAAAGTCAGAGTTAGATCTCTTTTCACTACCTCCAACGCAGACATCTATAGAGAGTTCTCAATGTGTTAATTATAAACCCGTTTCTTCTCTCACTGATGACGCCCCCATAGAGTTTCTTGTTCCTGGCCATGGTGATGAATACATCGACCTAGCACACACTATGCTCAGTCTTCGAGTAAAACTAGAAGCCCCCGCAAGAGTAGCCTCAAATACCGTCCAGCTAGACAAAGTAGGACCTGTAAACAACGGCAATCGGCAACAATATGCAGTTGGAAATTGTTTATTTGCCTTTGATCTTACACCGGATCTCTCTGCTAATTGTTATTCTCACTGGAATCTTGTCAAACATGGGAGTCTCAGAATTGAGGTACGATTTGAAGAAGCGCTTGTTAGTACAGTTAATTGTATAGTATATGCAGAGTATGATAATGTTTTGGAAATAGACTCGTCGAGACAAATTATAGCTGATATTAGTGCTTAGTTTAGGTGGGGATAATGTTTATACATATAGGAAAACCCTCTTATTTGAAAACCTCAGTCTCTACTTGTTTGTGACAGTAGTAAATTCTATACTTCTGTATAACGTATTAAAGAATAAAAATGGTAGATTACGTGATTGATATACAAGGATTTCGTGATGATTCTGGCCGTTTAATACCTAAAGAAGTAGCAGTGGTTACTCTAGATCGCTACTGTATAGCTCATTGGATTACTTCTCCACCTTATGCATTTACTGATCTCACAAGTCCATCTCAACGACAAAATAACTGG
Organism: Andricus curvator; assembly: GCA_932195095.1. NCBI lineage: Eukaryota > Metazoa > Arthropoda > Insecta > Hymenoptera > Cynipidae > Andricus > Andricus curvator. Next base: position 137,193 of record CAKNYM010048641.1, read on the forward strand.
CTCAGTTGTAAATATCATGGTATCGAATGGTTTGAAGGAGATGTTCCAATGAATTTTCTACACGCTAATCTTCGTGACGTAGCCCGGACTGCTAGACTAATATACACCCGAGGACATGAAAAGGCCGTTTTGCTGCAAAAGATTACAAGCAGACACATCACAAACTTGGAGGAACTAAACTGTCCATCATTCAAAAGTCTGACTTTCCAGTATGAGTTTTTCTTTCATCATGGAATAAAAAAGGACACACCATTTATGTGTTCTCTTAATAATGCGCTCAGACTAAAAAAGTGGATTGAGAAGGAAGGAATAGATGGAATACTCTCGACCTCATACAATAAAACGTTAACCTGCAGTATGCCTTCAGTTATATCAACAACCACAAATGGACCTAATAATCTTTCATACGTTTCAGAAGATTCAGCCGAGGATACTGTAGACTTATCAAAAAAAAAAAAATGAACAGTCTCCAGATACTACAAGTACTTCGACTCACAGAAGCACGGACAGCTGGTGTATTTCCAGCCGATCAGATTCCAAAGCATTGGGCAAAACCAGTTGCGATTGTTGCTAATACAGATGGACACCAACAGCCTGGTAGCCACTGGGTCGCCATGTACGTCGGAAACTATGGACGAGCTACCTACTTTGATAGCTACGGGCTTCCGCCTCTTGTACCTGAACATCTTCTTCGTTTACGGGGAAATTGTACCTTTTACAGGTGGAATGCAAAAAGATTACAGAGTGAGACTTCGGATGTGTGTGGCCAGTACTGTATTATGTTTCTTCATTACATGTGACATAATTATTCTTTGTCTGAGTTTAATGATTTGTTGACGGATGATTTAGAAAAAAATGATAGTATAGCTCGTAATTTTTACGAAAAATTGTTTAAGAAATATAAACTTTATAAAAAAACTTTCAACAATGACAAAAAGACACATAAATGGCGGGAAATATCGCAAAAATAATCACTTTCTTCAATCGTGCACGCAAACAGAGACATCGAAATTAGCTACACTGTTCCTAATATAAATTTATCTATATGTATATATGTATATGTATATATGTATAAACCTTGATCCTATATTAATCAATAAATATAATCAATATTAAAATGTATAACACACTATTTTTATTTGAAAGACCTTTTCCTAGCACTAGTTAATAAGTCAAACCTATGAACAAAAATTATTTAGATGATGTATGTATGTATACCATTAAGCCATTTCCCTTTCAGGGTAGGCGTGACACTACCCGATTCGGGTAGTGTTTCTAGGTGGATAGTTTTCTTGTAGTTATAAATAACTACAAGTTTGGGCTCACCACACCCATAATATGCCAACAGCACACAGTATTCTCGAATGGTCACCCATCCAAGTACTAACCGCGCCCAACGCTGCTTAACTTCAGTGATCTGACGAGAACTGGTTTTTTCAGCGTGGCATGGCCGTTGGCTGATAAATTGAATTGGATGATAAATTGAAAAATATATCCAATCTACAAAAAACTTTATCTCAGATGACCTTAAATTTTACATGAAAAGTGAAAGGTAGTTAGAAACACTATAGTGGGCTCCCAGAAATTTTCGTCAGAGAGGTCAGTGCAAAGTGATTGCATCATGAGACATTAGTCAATTAAACACTTATGTATGTAATATGCTGTATTGGCGCGGGGGGTCGGCGCCATAGTGCGGTAAGGGGGGTTTAGGAGTAGTGGAGGGGGTTCTGCCTATAGTGGGGCCCTACTACTAATGTATGACATTGAATCTCAACGGGTTGAATTTGTATGCCTGTTTGTGTGAACATTGAAAAATCATGAATTTGTAGTCATTTTTGACCTATCTTGTAATTTTTTTAAATAATCAACTATAGAACCATGACAGTTTTATGAAAAGGTCTTTTAAAACTATTCAACTTTTAAGCTATGAAACATTCACTATTTAACAAAATAATGTTCTTCAACCCATATTTAGATATATCAAAATATATTTTAAAAACATCCTCTTGTAAAATGTTTAAAGTTTTTTATTTGAGTATCCCAGAAAATCTCTAAATAGGTACAAAATAGCCTTAAATCCATGAAATTTGATTTCTCAGACCAAAAGACATACAAATGTAACCCGTTTAAATTTAATTTGAGATTCAATGCTTTAAATTTGTTTTGAGATATCAAAATATGTGTTCGAAAAAATTGTTCAAGAAAATAGTCAAATTTTTATCGATAAGAGTCTTAAAAAATTACCGTATTGGTGCAAAATTTATGAAATAGAGCTTTTGACTCGTTCTTCCTACAACTCTTTTTCGTCCCGCTTCTACGCTAACCTTATTTTGTTCCGTTTTTTTCCAACCTTGTCTTGTCCCATTCTTCCTACAATTTTTTTCTTTTTCCTTTTCTTTTATGTTTCAATCGCTTTTTTACTCAGCATTGATTTTTACTTTACTTTTGCTCTTGGTGCCTCAATTGTTTTATGAAAATTAAAAATTAAACGTTTGGTGCAAACAAGTTTCTGGAATTTTTAATAAACGCTCAAACTGTCATCATTTATGTTCTTCTATTACTGTTTTAACTGGAGCATGAATCAGATTCCGTGGCACCGTACAACCAAAGTCGAAACCAAAGTCCTCTGAAAACAATGAAACCGATAGACATTGATACTAAGAACGAGACAAAAAAATGGAAGCGTTCGATTACGCCTGTTTCTGATTCTAAATCGTTCCAATTCAGCGAAGAGGAGAAAAAGCGCATTAAAGACATTATTGTCGAAGTGAATAGAAAACAAGAAGCTGAAGACTCAGTATCATATGAAGCAGTTATCTCGTGCCCACTGTGTCCACAAAAAATCGCGATGTCAAAAATTGCTGATAAGACGAATGCAGTTTCAAGATGGGTAACTTCGAATTGGATACGCCATGTAAAAAAGTTTCACGTAACGGAAGAGATCAGGAAGCGACCTCTGACACAGATATCAGAAAAGTAAGTAACAGATAATTAAAATAGCGATTGTCTGAGTGAATATCATAATGCAGTAGTAAATACAACCCTTAGAAGAAATTGCGATTCATCAAGTTTAGATTCAAAAAGTCAACCTTCCTTTAATGCAAAAGAGTCATCTACTAAAATTCAATCTGTTATGTAATAAAAAACTTCATAAGCGGATTTTTAACTCGTTTGCTCGAGCTCTTATCAAGAAATTGTACACTAATTAATTAAACAAACAAAATTCGGTCTTTGTGAAGAAATTGACATATTGGCAAAACCGAACACACGATGACATCTAAGCCTAGCTCCTTTTAAAATTGATAAAAAATTTCCTGCAAAATGATAATAAATCCAGTGTTAATTTTCGTTTATTTCATGAGTGGCTGGAACCTACTTTTGAGCAGGAATCGCTTGTTACTCCATGATTGAACACCTTACCATCGTTGTCTCTTTATATTTAAAAATTGGTCATTTTTTGGGCATATCACTTAAAATTAATTGATTACGTCTTTATTTCTTGACCCATACTAACAAACTACCTCGACCGAGAATTTAAACAAATGGATTAAACGTTAGAAAATGCATTCGATTAATTATCAGGCTTCATCGTAGAAATATCTCTATCAGCATCATTCAAAGTGTCAAGTAATTAACTGGACTGATAAAAATGAATAGGAATTTTTGTTGTTGTACATACAGGACTCCTCCAAAGCGCTGAAACCTCACAATGTACCGGTTGACTTGGAGAATCAGCAACAACATACTACTTTACCAGAAGAAGAAACCCCACCTGCTCAAGATGCGAGAGAGAACTCTTCTGTAACTGTCACAAGAATGCATCATCAACAGGACAGCTTCTCTGGAAAAATTGACGATTTAAAAATGACGGTACTTTCGTCCCAACAAGCAAATGGCGAACCTTCGATGCCATCAACGACAATGAGTGAAGTATTTAATGTCCTCACTTCCCTTAGAAATGTAGTAGAACAATAGCATTCAAGAAATAGTAGTCCACAGTCTGTTGGATTTACTTTTTTAGCGATGTTGATTCGTTGCGCTAAAGAAAAAGCGGAGTGTAAATCGGGTGGTTACAAGTACGAGAATATTTTTAAACTGATTGGCATGTATTTGTTCATAGTTGGGGGCCATTTCTTTACGATACCCTTGTAAAAAATTTACCTTTGCCATCCACAAGTCCAGTCTTTCGAACAATGAGTGAAAAAGCAATACCTTTACTCGAAGGTGCTTGTCCGGTTACCGATTTGAAAATATTTTTGAAGTCGAGAAATCTCACAAATTGCGGCTGACTTAGTGAGGATGGAACACGTCTTAATAATAGAATTCAGTATGACCCCGAGACTAATCAATTAATTGGATTTGTTTTGCGTTTTTACCAGCATGGAATGCCAATTGCATTTACCTTTTTAGCGACTTGTGCAAAAGTTATCGAACATCACTTTGTAGATAATACGCCCGCACTTGAATATGTCATACGAAATGCAAGATCAAAACGTTTCTTCTCCTAACGCAGTATTAGATAAAAAATTGGAACTACCGATTTATTATAAAATCAAAGCTATTCTTGCTTCCGCCAAAACAGACGCTTTTCACTTAACAGAAATGCTCGGTATGAAAACAGACATAAGCTCGGCAAATGATTTCCATCTCCGAAATGTAAACATTTAATGCCTCGAATGACAATGAGGATGAGGAGATAGATGATGAAAAGAATTCCGATTCTGAGAATTGTCCTGAACAAACTGAAGTTGTCGATGAGTGCGATACCGAAACTCGTCAAGATTTGTCTGTCCTATCGAAAATAACCGAAAACTTGGAATCGCCGAGTTCTAACAAAACCAACATCAATTTGAAACCAGACAGTCCATTCACAGTTGTTACTGATTCCTTAGTCGTCCGATTTTCGATTCCGAAAGTCGTCAGTCTGTTGGTTATTGAACCATACATCAAAATTGAGCCGGGGCAGACTGCAAAGAGTTTGAAGGTCCGAGTATAAGAAAGTTTCCAAGTCAACCCGTTTATTATAAATCAGTGCTCCTACACGGAAAAAATATGTGTTGAAAAATGTTCTGAATTAGTGCTGGATTTTTGGACGGGCCATCATTTTTATAAAGTCTCGTATACTTTCTATGAAGGGGTCATAAATTTTCATGGAAAAATTAAAAAAAGTCATAGAAGTTTTCAAGTACAGTCAAGGAACAACAGTCTTGGAATTCTTATCAGACAGTATACAAAAAAATTGTATACGAGTCAGGGAAACACTCCATGACTATTTGCAAATATTTGCAAAGGCGCGCTCAGTGACAAATTTACATTGGTATGAGTGTAGTAGACACTGGATGAAGACTCAATGCTCCCAACACTCGGATATTTTCGCATTGCGCATGCGTCACGTCGGCATACAGATTGCTTAACATTGGCTTGCTGATTTAAAATGATTGAATGTGAAAATAAATTGTTTACAACAAAAAGTAATTGTAAAACGCATAAAGATATTAGGAATGATTAAAAATGATTATTTATGATAAAAAATGTATGTCTTCCGTTGAATATAAAATCGATCATTTATTTTTACAACTGGTCGCATAAAGGATTTAAATCTCCAAGACTTAGGTGAGGTGAACAATTTTATTCAATTGCTACCTTATTCTGCTAGATATCAAATTCCTTCAACAAATTTGCACGGTTGTTTCTTAAACGAACATTTACAAGCTTCACAATTTTTAGTGCTATTAAGTATTCCTACGTCCTTTTCAAACTTTGCGATATTGCTTATAATACACTTATTTCTATTCGAAATAAATTAGAAGATGGCTATTATTACATTACAAAAACTGGATATAAGCAGATTTTATTCTCCAGTTCGCATTTCTGTATATAAAATATTTATAAAAATATTGGAATGAAATATAACCAAGTGCCTCGTAATAGAATAGAATGTGTTTATTTTCATTCCAAAAACATTCACATAAAAGCCATCCTTACATTCATAATTTCAATAAGTAAATGAAAAGTTGTTTAGAAGTTAATCGAGTCACCACTCATACTTCTTGAAGCACTGAGAGGTCCCCGAGATATTACGAATATCTGAGTTATTTTTTTGTTAGATACACAACAATTGTTTACACTATTTCCTTATTTATTTAACAAAATTTATTATTCGTATAATGAATCTAAAGTACTCTTCGTGGATTGTTGTTAAAATTGTATTTTTCATCAAAAATTTCATTTAAAATAACCATTTTTTTTATAACAATTTCTGAAAAGTATTTTCGAATCTATCTCAATAATTCTTTCATCTTTTAAGAGTGTAAAGGCAAGTAAGTTTTTTCCCAAGTTTAAAAGTTTGTTTTTCAATCATTTATTGAT
>CAKNYM010048641.1:143892-170822 GCA_932195095.1 Andricus curvator
CAATATTTAATAAAAATATTGAAATGACCAGTAGACAGAAACTTTAAGATCATAATTATTATTTATTGATATAATTTGGTAAATACATATGTCCTATAGACGTATGTCGTAGTACTGTGTAATTATTTATTTATACTACATGCGAAATTGCCTGAAAACAAATTTCCATTACATGGATTTTTTCCCCTAGAATCGAAAGGTGAAATTATTTTTTATTGTATATCTCACAAATTTGAAAAAAATATTCGAAAAATTTTAGTTTAAATAAATAAAAAAACAAATTTTTCTACGTATAATCATCCCTTGGTCAAAAAATAATTTTCCGTGAAAAATTATATTTTTCAATTATTTAAACAAAAATTGTTTAAACAATGTGTTTAATTTGTTATGCAAAGTCAGTCTTGCAGAAAGTTGTCTAATTCGCAACCCTCAATCAGATTATTTTCATGCGGGCATGCAGTTTTCAGCTGTAGCACAACGCCAAGTTTTTTTACCGTGTTTTCAGCGCAAATGATTAGCCGAGGGGCTTGAGCGGTAGGGAATGAGTTGCGTTAGTCTCATGTCTAGAGTATAGGTAGTTCTAATCCCAGCATACTACCAGCATAATATTTTGTTGATGGAGTCTAGGAGTGCTTCATTGACTATGATGGACACAATCTAAGAAGTCTTATATTTCTTTAAGAACTATTTGCATAATTTTCCAATACTATGAAAATTGCCAGCACTTTTTTTTCTGTGTATTGTTTGTCCACGTATATCCATCGGCGATAGTTGTCTCTTCGAAAAAATGAACGAAAAAAATGCTTGGTAGGCTTGGTTTTAGGATTCTCCTACATGACTGGTAAAACTTGGGAAAGCCGAGAATTCACCAATAATTTTGCTAATGTACATAGTGAACAAAAATCTATCGGAGTACGTTGCCATTGGTTCAATGTTGACGATTCAGGCAAGTTAATGTTAGTACAAATGAATGCGCATTGCTATTTGGCAATAGAACAATACAAATTGTCTTTGCCGCCTTCAACATTAATGGAAGCAAGATCTGAACTTGGTAGCGATGTTTACAGTAAAATAAAGCACTACCTGTGATTTTGTGGTATTTGTAAGTAATATCTGTTTGTTATTAATTCTAACAAAGTTAGGGTGCTCGAATTCCTAATTACGTACAAAGTTGTGCACTAAAGAATCAGCTGCTGGTCAAGTTTTTCAGTTAATATCAGATCTGTTCAATTCAGATGTAACGAGAGGTTCCACACACGCGCGTGCTTGCGCTCACACATAGGAGACTCGCGCCACCGAGTCCAAGCGAACCTCGATCCCCACTCTACCCCCCACCGCTGACCGCCAGCATTCACGAGCCATCCCTTTAAGACTGGCGACGCGACACAACTTACTTACGCAGTCGACCGGGTGCGGCGAACCGAGTAGATCAGTGAGCTCTCGCCCGGTGAAGACTCAGGCCTTCTCCCTACCGAAAAGCGCTCCTATGGCAGGCAGAGGACCAGCGAGAGTAATAAGGAGTGGGTGCTCCCACGCTTGCCACTCTGGGATTGTTTATGTATTACGTAAGACGTTTTTCTTTTGTTTATATCGTTGTGTCCTTTTCAACTTCACAGCAATTTTATTCTCGTCTTCATTTAAACAAAAGAAAAACGCCTTACGTAATATATGAACGATCCCTCTCCACTGACATTTCTACTCCGACGGTCGACAATGTTCAGGTGCCCCTGACATTGCCTACCCGAAATCGTAGGAACGACAATCGATAGGTGCTCCTATGGTTGGCGTCCCACGCACCATGTAGACACCATCGCCATAGACTGACATGACCCCGGACGGAAACGTGTATGGTTTCGATTACCGATGGGTGCTCCCATGGTAATCAAAACCTAGTACGAACGATAAATAATGGGCGCTCCAATTACCTTTCCTCACCCCTCTGAAAAACTGACTGACCCGTACCGAGGGTGTAAGGTTCCGACCATCGATGGGTGCTTCCATGGTCATCGAACCCTAACACGAATGATAATTAATGGGCGCTCCCATAATTACTATTCCTCACCTCTCTGAAAAACTGACCGACCCATACCGAGGGTGTAAGGTTCCGACGATCGATGGGTGCTCCCATGGTCATCGAAACCTATCACGAATGATAATTAATGGCCGTTCCCATAATTACCATTCCTCACCTCTCCGTCACCGACTTTCACAGATCCCCGTCGACTCCCCACCTTCCTCCGTTCTCCGCGAAACTCATCCGTTAACGCCCCGCTAGTTTCCGTTTTACGAACCGATTATTGTAATGCAGGACCCAAAATAAGGAAGAAACCGAGAGCTCTCCGTCTCAGTTCCAAAACAACCGTACTACCACTAGAACAGACATGCCCAACTCGGAGAAATTCCCTTCGGGAACACATGTTCCGCATCCACCACCATATCTCCTTTAGAGCGGGAGTGGTGGTAGATGCGTCTCCTCCGTGATGCACGCTGCACCGTAGATACGAAATATATTTGTCGGGGTGCTTGGGGGCGACTAACTTTTCAATATAAAATTGCAATAGTAACTAGGGTTTTTATTATTTAATTTTAATATGTTGACATTTCTTTTCAATTAATGTAATTGAAAAGAGAAATTTGCAAAGTCTTTTTTGCACTATATTGTTGAATATTTTATTATCACTGTTTTTTTACATTGTATGTATAATGTACACAAATGTTGGCTGATACTTTTTGCAGTATAGCAATCTATTAACATTATGCACAAGGTAGGAACGTCAGTTATATAAACGAAATAAAATTATAAAATCTCAATCCTATTCAGTATTAATAAATTAAGATATTTTAAATTAAATATTATATTTAATACATATAATATTTAATTAAACATATCAGAATTTATTGATACTGAATAGGATTGAGATTTTATAATTATATTTTGATTCTATAACTTACTTTTCTGCGTTTTGCATAATTTTAATAGATTGTTATACTGCAAAAAGTATCAGCCAACATTTTTGTACATTATACAATATACAATTATACATACAATGTAAAAACGGTGATATTAAAATATTCAATAATATACAACAAAAAAACACTTTGTAAACTTCTCTTTTCAATCACATTCATTGAAAAGAAATGTAAACATACTAAAATAAAATAATTAAGATTCTAGTTACTATTAAAATTGTATGTTAAAAAGTCAGGCGCCCCCAAGCACCTCGACAGATATTTCGTATCTACGGTGCAGTGTACGTCACAGAGGAGACGCCTCTACCACCACTCCCGCTCTAAAGGAGAACTAGTAGTGGACGCGGAACATGTGTTACTTAAGGGAATTTCCAACCGGCCGGATCCTCGCCTAGTCACGTCCGCCGTGACTGTGTCTCTGACTCCTATGCGCGCTTCCTCCTTTCTCTCAAATTACCGATCTCGGGATCGGTTTTTTGAAGGTTATAAAATTTTTTTTTTCAATCACATGATATACGTTTTCGGTGTATTTTTTACGCAGAATACGATGACGCAATTGTTTTTTTATAGAACCCACCGGAAAAATTCTGGGAGCGGAAAAACATTGCAAAAACTGGTTTTTCGTTTATAGTACTTCCCATTCAGGTTCTACGACAAAACCAAGACCACCATCGTGTTCTACATGAAAAAATACATGAAAAACATGTGTTACATATTTTAAAATGACGTTATATTCGAGAGAATCTAGAAGATTCTAGAGAAAATCACCTACCCCCGGCTTAGTTAGGTATAGCAAATCATCTGGTCTGATAACCAAACTTATAATTTTATTTTCAAAATGCGATACACGTCTCCGATGTATTTTTTCACGAAGAGTACGATCGTGTTATGGGTATTATTATAGTATTTATCTGATATGTTCATTTTTTGAGAATATTATTATTGAAATTTATAATTTTTAAGGGCTCATAAATTTAAATTGATGAATAGCAAAAGTGTCAAAGTAACATTCAATGTAACGCAAATGATGTTCGATGATAAATGTATAAATACTATTGTACGCAACAATGCAACTTGTCGTTGCCCAATGTGTCGCCGAACTACACATCAGTTTCGCAATTTAGATGATGAATTTCCTGTGAATGAGAGCTCTTTACTATGTGGTTTGGGACTACTACATGATGAACTGCATGCATTCGAACATGTTTTGCACATTGGATACCGGAAGCCATTTGAAACTTGGGATATCCGCGGACCAATAACAGGTAAGATAATTTTTTCTACTCAATCGAGATCAATGTAATATATTTTTTATTACATTAGTAAATAAGAATTTTGCATTTCAAAAACTTATAAATAACATTTTTATATATACTTCTGTTTATGCTTTCAGAAGATTTTGCTAAGCAGAAGATGCTTGTTCAACAAAGGATTTTTGATAAGATTGGCGTTAGAGTAGACCAAGTTTTACAGGGACACGGAACCACAAATACGGGGAATGTGGCAAGACGATGCTTTGAAACCCCTTCATTATTTGCTGAAGCCCTAGAAATAAGTGATCGCTTTGCATTCCGTATAGCTACAATACTGTTGGTTTTCAAAAGCAAGAGGAAATTAAAATTAAACGAGTTTGAGAAATTTTGTTGGGAAACATACAAATTGCATTACGAGCTATATCCGTGGGCAAGGATCAAACCAAGTGTACACAAATTATTAAGACACGGATGTGAAATTGCACCCATGTTTCCTTTGCCCATGGCTTATTACTCTGAAGACGCAAATTAATCATGGCACAAGCTATATAGAAAAAACCTGGTATCACATGCGCGACAGATTAGCAAGGAGAATAGATTGCTTGATGTTTTTGATAGAGCAGTGTATTCGACAGACCCCAAGATCTCACTAATTTATATAGAAAAGCGTTTGAAAGCTCACAAATCCGATGATCCACTGCCAGCAGATGTGCTTGAATTTATCGTAGATAGGTATATTTTACAAATTATTCCTAATAGATTAATGGCGAATCTATTTGTGCATCAAGTACATACTGGAATGTAATTCATTAAAATATTTACAGTGATTTTATTTTTCAGTGATGTTTCTGAGGACGAAGATTGACAAGGATACTGTTGAGTTATACAAATTTACAGGTGTAACATTTCAGATTTTTATAGATTTTGATAATAATATTCTCAATAAATGGACATATCAGATAAATTCTATAATAATACCCATAACACGATCGTACTCTTCGTGGAAAAATACATCGGAGACGTGTATCGCATTTTGAAAATAAAATTATAAGTTTGGTTATCAGACCAGCTGATTTGCTATACCTAACTAAGCCGGGGGTAGGTGATTTTCTCTAGAATCTTCTCGATTCTCTCGAATATAACGTATTTTAAAACATGTAACACATATTTTCCATGTATTTTTTCACGTAGAACACGATGGTGGTCTTGGTTTTACCGTAGAGCCTGAATGGAAAGCACTATAAACGAAAAACCATTTTTTGCCATGTTTATCCGCTCCCAGAATTTTTCCGGTGGGTTCTATAAAAAAAAAACAATAGCGTCATCGTATTCTGCGTATAAAAATACACTGAAAACGTCCTTCTATCGAAGTCAAAAAAATTGTTTAACGTGTCCGGACTATTTTTCCTCTAATCGTCGTCCCCTCACCTACTTGCTGTAAAAATGTCATCGCTCTAACTTGATCCGATCCCGAGATCTACGATTTTGACACAAAATTTTGCCGAATTTCCCACTGTGCGGCGGACGCGTAATCGGAACGAAATTTTAATTAAAGTATAAATAAATTGATAAAGAAGGGTCCGCTTAAATTAAAACAAGGTCAGGGGTGAGAAGTGACGAGGGTTCTTATATATTTAGTCAAATCTACCTTTAAAAGGAAAATTTAACGAAAGTAATTCGAATTAATTAGTAAAAAGAACTTAACACCCTCCCCCCCCTGACTACTCAACAATAAAATTGTAGGTCAATATATAAGTATATATAAGTTTATTTATACCCATATATCGACAAGACTCTTGGAAATTAATAAGTTAAGCTCGTTAATTTAAAATGCATTTTAGAGACTTGTAATTAGGCTAAAATTAAATGTAACATATTTCTCTTTTAGGATATGGTTAAGACGGCTATTCGGGATGTATTTTATCATTTTTAGTAATTAAAATAATATTATGAACAACCGGTATAAATTAAACAACCCGAACAGTCGTTCTAACAAACTTAGCCATTTCCCGTTTGCGCAGGATTAAAATTATGATAGTTGTAAGTAGACTATTTGAATTTCATCGAATTTTATTGATTATTAATATTTTTAATTTCAATTTAAAAACTGTAGAAATAAGGTTGTTTAACATGGCCGTCGGCGCACGAAGGCTCGAATAGTGACTCTGTTGTCGTTTCTCGGCCAATCGGCGGGCTAGCCGCCGCTTCCACTGCTTCCGAGACCTCCGCGCCTGGGCTGCCGCGAGCCGAGAGGAATTAGGTTAGTCAGTTTTTGTACAGATTTCGGGAAGTCAGCAGCGTCCGCTCTGCCTTCCTTAACTCAAGTCATAAGAATAAACGAACTTTACTTTAAAACAGATCTCCAGTCTCCTTTACTTATCTATGATAACTTTTTCTTTCTTCGGGTTTCGTCTGTCTTCTCGTGTCGCATCAGTTTCGGGTCAGCAGGATTTCTACCGTGATAGCAGAGGATTTATCGTTTCGGATTTTCGGGAAATATTAGTGACACCGCATTAGACTATTTTTTGTGCGCTGTGTGAATTCAATTCCTTCTGCTGTCCACGGGATTGGCCTTCAGTGCTGGTCCTCTCGGCATCAGATTAAATCCCTTTCCGTAGTGACGAGGCTAACCGCTTCAGGCTTGGCCCTCTCATTATTGGAAGGCATTTTTGGAATCGGGAGACACTTGAAACTTGACTTGACTTGAGACACACATATTGAAAGAATGAAAGATGAACGACTGACCAAAAAAGTCTATAAAGGTAAAGTAAATGGCAGAATGCCCAGAGGTAGTCCGCCAAAAGAATGGTTAGAATCTGTAAATGAGACACTAATCCAAAGAGACATAAGAAGCCATAGAAACACGTGAGCTTGCATTAAAAAATGCATGGACGTGAAGGAAGCTAGAGTAGTGTGCCAGGACAGAAAAGTGTGGCGACGAATAGTTTGTAAACAGAGTGACAATAGAGTAAATGACGCCTGAAAAAAAGACCTTGGATACTAAATAGGCCCAAGTGGGGAACCACACATAACAATTTTGTGAGGCTCTTCACCTGGGGTGATTGCTAGACAGATTGATCAGCAACCTGAGTCGAAGCAGTGTTGCGGAATGAACGTGTAATTTAAATACATAACACGAGAATTCCAGATCAATCTAAAATATCTATACCTAACACCTATCTACCTTATACCTATATACCCACCTACAGACTACTATTTTCCAACCGACCAAGTCACGCCTACCCCGAAAGGGAAATTGCTTAATGGTATAATAATAGTAATTTCAATTTTTAAATTAATTTTAAATCTTTTTAAAACTACTAAATGTCTCTTCGAATCACTCAAAGTTTTTCTACAAAGAATAACTCTTCAATTGTTATTTACAAAAATAGAACAATTATTTAGAAATCTAGTGTCAATGTACGGGCAAAAATAGATTAACTGTCATTTCCCGGTGTTCCCGGTCTCGAGAAATTCCTTGTTTCCCGGTCCAGAGGGCTGATAGAATATCATTCAATAATTCTTGTCATTTTATTTATTTTTAATGAACAATGAATTACGTACAAGTTTTTGATTATTTTAATGCCACGAGATGGATGAATAAAAAACAAGAATCTAATCTAAGAAATAGATAATAAAATATGTGGTACAAAATTTTCACAACAAAATTGTAAACAAGTCAGGTGTTTGCAAGAGCTTTAAATATAAATGAGGACTCCATCAGTTCGAGAGAGAGAAACGCACCATAAAATAGAGTAAGAGGAAAGTTAGTGTGCCTTGCCTTCATTCAATAATCTGCGTTCATTCGAAGATCGTACTCACATTTTCAGAAAATCCAGGGGACCGGAGAAAGTGTCAGAAAGGAGTGAGGGTAAACTGACCTGACCAGGCCAAGTTTCCCTGACGTCGTGTTCGACCAAAAAGAAACTACCAATAAAAGGGGATTAACTCTGTGTGAGTAATCCGTGTAAAACGACCGACTGACCCTTATGGCAAATGCGACTTGTCATGTTTTTAGTTGGGACAGCAGTGCTGAATAACATCATCAACAGACTTCAGTAGAGCTACATCTTCCTGGCTACCAGTATTGTGGACCAGGTACGAAACTAGCAAAACGGATTGCGCGAGGTGATCCAGGAACCAATCCTCTGGACGCTGCTTGTAACGAGCACGATATCGTTTTTTCGCAAAATAGAGAAAACATTGAGGCAAAAAACGTAGCTGATAGAGTATTAGCTGAAAAAGCTTGTAAACGTGTACTTTCTAGAGATTCAGATATAGATGAAAAGGCTGCTGCTTGGGGAATAACTAACGCAATGGAAATTAAATAAAAATTTGGGATGGGCCTTAAAAATAAAGGGTCTGCTACTACACTAAAAAAATCGTTACAGCAGCTAAAAAATCAATGAAAACAAGTAATGATGGAAAAACTGTTATTAAGTCTGCTCTCAGAGAACGGTCTTTATTTAAAACCATATAATAAGGATTGGGATTTCCTCTGAAAACATATACTCAAGGAGCAGGACTTAAGTGCAAGTCAAAAAACTCAAAGTGACGCTACCTCACCGTGCATCAACCAACGCAGATTTACTTAAATTCGCAAAATCTTTAAAAATTCTAAATTTTCGAGGTGTTTTTATGCTATTGTTAACCATGATGATGAAAACAATTTAGGGACTCATTGGGTTGCGTATACAAATATTAACAATAAAATAATTTATTTTGATAGCTTTGGTAATCCCTTGCCACTTTGGATCTCTTTACGTATTTAGGTGTTCGTAGCGTAAAATATAATCATGAAAGGTATCAAAATTATGATACATTTGTGTGTGGGCATTTGGGACTGAAATTTTTATGTAATCAATGAAGCTCTAAAAGCATGTATAGTCTATATAAATGCAGATACTAATGATTTCAAGTCAGTCAAACGCTAGCCGCCATCATGGATCATTCATTGAAAATAAGATTATCGGGATCTTCTTCCATCCTAGAAAGTCAGTATTTTCCTCCAATTGAGTTATCTCCATATAAAAATTACGCTCTTGGTCATGTTCAATTTCTATCCTTCAATTCGATACCTAATTTCGCTATCTACAGAATGTTGTAGTAAAAAATGGCATTGAAATTCATATTAAACCAAACAATAATACTTTAAAAAGTGAAATTTATTGCAGCCATGATATAAATTTTGAACCTAAAGATCCTATCGGTCATTTTCTGGGTTTTTCTTCACACATACTAGAAGCTAAACAAGTTTATGAATCTTATCAACCACTATATATCATAAAAGTGAATTCTTTGAGAATTGAGTGTAGCATAATGACAGGCGCACACATTAATGGTGAGAAAGCACATACCATTCATGCATTTTTTCCTGTGGTGCCACCTGGATATGAGATAGTGCAAGTACCATCGCATGTCATTTACTTACCAGTCGCCATACAGACAATAGATCCTATACAGTTGCGAATAGTTGATCAAGACGGACATTTGATTAATTTTCGTGGAGAAATTATAACAATCAGACAACACATCAAGTCTTGACGATAATGGGTATGGTTTTCAATAAAAAGGTTGGCTTCAGCTATATTGTTGACAAAATACGGCTGTTATCTGACACAAGGTGGAGAATACAGTAGAGAGAGAGATTGATCCGGAAAATACTGAAGTTGAAAGAAGACATTGACAATATCATCTGCTTCAAGGAGTTTTGCGACAACCTCATAAAATCTGAGAAGGAATGTCCATCAATCACTGCCGGAGAGGTGAAAAAAGAACTTAGCGGCACGAAGAACTTTTCCGCTGCTGGACCAGATTGTATCAAGAACTTCTGGTGGAAGAAGTTTAGTTCTACACACGAACATTTGGCCCGCATATTCACCTCATATTTAAAATCGGAGACACCCCTTCCTCAGTGGCTAGTGTTAGGACGCACTATAGTCCTACCGAAAAACAGTAACTCGTCAAACCCGGAGAATTACAGGCGAATAACTTGTTTGTACACACTGTATAAGATTTTTACAGCTGTCCTAAACAATAGGATTGTTCGACAAATTGAGCCTGTGTGGCGAGAGATGTACGAACAATTTGGTTGAAAAAAGGTGTAGCAGGCTGTCGAGAGAACCTTCTGATTAACAGGTGTGTCTCTAAAGACGCTGCAGCCCATCAGCGCGTCCTGTCAGTGGCCTGGATTAACTACCGGAATGGTTTCGATCCAACCTCTCGTAGACTTATTGTTTGTCTGTTGAAAAGCTTGAAGGTGCATACACACATAGTGAGATGCATAGAGAGATTGATGCCTCTTTGGGAAACTAGATTTACTATCTCATCTAGAAATTATCGAGTGACAACGAGTAACGTTACATTCCAGAGGGGTTGCTTTCAGGGTGATACCATGAGCACTTTGCTTTTTTGCATCACACTTCTCCCTCTATCTCTCTCACTACGAAATCTTCTGGATACCTCTGTGGCGACACTCATCAGTGCGAGCATAAGGTCACTTATGCATTTTATATGGATGACCTGAAGATCTACGCCTCTTGTAAAAGCAAACTTCAAACTGCTATAAGTATCGTCAAGAAGTACAGACGAGAGATTGGGATGGACTTTTGATTGAACAAGTACGCTAAAACTAATCTGAAAACAGGAAAGATTATTGGCGTTCCCAGGGACCCTGATCTTGTGGATATAAGTATTATTAGACTACTTAATACTCGAGAGACCTATACATACCTGGACGTGCCTCAAAGCCGCATTCAGGAGGCAACATCAGTGAAGGAGTCTCTCCGAAAGAGGTACAAGCGTCTTCTACGACAGATTTGATCTTCAAATCTGTCGGCGTTGAACAAGGTATCTGCGACTAACATGCTTGCCGACCCGGTTCTACTCTACCCGTTTGGGGTGGTTCAATGGACGGAGAATGAGCTTGCGGCCCCTGATATCACCCCACGTGAGATCATGCACATGCATAAAAGCTTGCATATCAATTCGTGAGTTACGCGGAGCAAGCGGCCGAGACCCTTGGCCTGAATTTTAACATCATAAGTGAGGAAAGTGCATTACTCCATCTCGATGCTTCACTTTAAAACGCCGAAGTGAAGAAAGCAGAGGTTGAAAAATTTCACCAACGGCCACTCGACAAGAAAATGCACGAAAACTTTCACAGAAATGTAGAAAAACAGTCCATGTCAAAGGAGCAAACTTTGGCTTTCCTCAGATCATCAGAGCTTAATTCAGGTACAGAGACTTTTATTTTCGCATGCAGGCAAAAATATCTAAAGTCGGGAGAGCCTATTGCGGAGTGGTTGGTGGAAAGGCGCACAATGCTCCTGCCGAAGACGGGCAACTTAGCTGACCCTAAGAATTACAGGCCAATAGCTTGTCTGAACACACTGTATAAGATCTGCACAGCTATCCTAAATGATAGGATTGTTCGGACAATTGGACCTGTGTGGTGAGAGATGTATGAACAACGTGGCTCAAAGAAAGGCGTAGCAGGATGTCGGGAGAACTTGCTCATCGATAGATGTGTCTGTAAAGATGCAGCATCCTATCAACGATTACTATCGATGGCCTGGATTGATTACAGAAAAGCTTTCGATTCAACCTCCCATAGACTTATCATCTGTCTATTGGAAAGCTTAAAGGTTCATCCACACATCGTGAGGTGCATTGATGCCGCTTTGGAAAACCAGATTTACTATCTGATCTGGGAAACACTGGTCACTCATGTATTTTACATGTATGATCTTAAGATCTATGCTGGGAATCAATAGAAACTACATCTAGCTGTAAAAATTGTCAAAGAGTACACTCAAGAGATTGGAATGGAGTTCGGGTTAGAGAAATGAGCCAAGGTTAATTTGAATGAAGGAAAACTTAATGACATCCCCGAAGATCCTGAGCACGTTGACAGAAGCGCTATACGACACCTTTGCGCTGGAGAGACCTTTACATACCTGGGCGTGCCACAGAGCCGCATTCAGGACGTGACATCTATAAAGGATACTTTCCGATTCAGATACAAATGTCTCATCCGACGGATATGGTCTTCCGAACTCTCGGCGAGAAACAAAGTATCTGCAATGAACATGCTTGCCGTCCCCGTAGTACTCTATTCATTTGGAGTAGTTCCATGGACGAAGGACGAGCTCAGATCCCTCGATATCGTGTACCGAAAGGTTATGCACATGAACAAAAGCATGCACCTTAAGTCTTCTGTTCCACGACTTTACATCTCACGCCGTCAAGGTGGTCGCGGAATACTGAATCTTGAATGTCTTCGCAACAGGATTATTCTGAGTACAGCACATATGGTCGCAAATTGACAAGACCCTTTTCTTAAAATGGTCAGGAAACACGAAGAAGTGGGCACGGGGGCGTTTCTGTACAAAGCAGCGGAGGAGGCTGCTGAAACACTCGGCCTTGACTTCAATATTAAGGGTGAGCAAAATGCATCAAATCTTATCCATCTTGAATAATTACTCCTGAAGGCCCGGATTAAGAAAGCACAGGAGAAAAACTTCCACGAACAGCTCCTCGACAAGGGGAGGCACAGCATCTTCCAGAGAAATGTGGAAGATCAGTCGATGTCGTATGAGCTGACATTTTCTTTCCTTAGATCACCCGGATTGAACTCGGGCACGGAGGGCTTGACTTTGGCATGTCAAGACGGTGTCATTTCCACTCTAGCATACCGTCGTCACATTTTGCTCCAACACATTCCCGATGATAGCTGCAGAGCGTGTCATGCACACCCCGAGCATCTAGGACACATACTATCTAGTTGTCCAACTCATGCGGGAACGACCTACATCCAAAGGCACAATGCGGCACTAAGAGTGCTTTATTACCATCTCTGTCACTCTTATGGCATTAGCCCAAATACCTCTCCGCTAAACGCTCCCAGAGAAATAGAGTCAATTGTCGAAAATGAGAAGTGCTGCATATACTGGAACTTCATATTCTCGACAATTGTTTCTGTTGCGCACTCGAGGCCTGACATAGTTCTCCTTGACTTCCAGAAACGAACCATGTTCGTTATCGAATTTTCTGCACCAGCTTGCAAAAACGTCACAGCCAAGGAGAAAGAATAAAAAGAGAGGTATAAAGGACTTATAAGGGAGTTGCGACGGTTATACCCGGAATATTCTGTTAAGCTAATCGTCTTGATCATCGGCGCTCTTGGAGGTGCCAAGGTTTCACTATTTAATAGCATGAAAAGCATCCCTGCGTGTCAACAAAATGCTGAGACACTTGCGGGGGAAATGCAGAAGGCGGTCGTCCTTGGGTCGCTCCGTGTCCTCAGGGTGCACGAGACTTTTGCCGGATCATCGTATTGAGTTCGTCGCAGACTGTAACCACCTATCTCACGGTCGTGAGACGCGGTTACAGCTGAAATTTTACCGCAATGTCGCTGGTAGCGGGTGCAATGGCATATTTTGCTATTTTATATGGGAAAAATTCGAAATACGTAGAATGCATATAGAAAAAATATCTTTCCTATTTTGTATCGTAAACTTGACAGCCTTTTCTAGGGCTTATAGAACCTTTCTTCTGGTATAAGTATAGTTATTTGATCATTTATTATTATATTCCAATAAACTTAGTAACTTTATAATTTAATATTCACAATTGTAATTTTTGCAACAGTGACGCTACATTCTGGCTGGCTATTGTCTGTTTTGTTTAAATGAATATTTTAATATCAAATTTTACAACGAAATGTTTCTCCGTACAGTATTTGGGACACTGATGAAAGTATTCATGCGCAAAGTTGATAGTTGTCAATATATGCAACATGACGCCATGATTATGAACATTGAACAAGCAATC
This sequence comes from Andricus curvator, assembly GCA_932195095.1. NCBI lineage: Eukaryota > Metazoa > Arthropoda > Insecta > Hymenoptera > Cynipidae > Andricus > Andricus curvator. The sequence goes on from CAKNYM010048641.1 coordinate 157,950, forward strand.
GATAAATACAAACTTGATTTTGATATGTTGTTGTAATTTATAGAATTGTTGTGATGGGAACACACGAAAGGCTTGGAGTTAATATTCACGTTGATCAGCTAATGGATGGAATTGCAAACAACTGTCCAAATTTGGAAAGATTGGAATTACGGTGGGATCCTGAAAATCTCAGATTCTCAGATAAAAGCCAAAAAGCAATAGATATTCTGCGTGTAAAATGCATAAAATTGAGGTGTTTGGTTTTGAGGTACGTAGAAATGTATTTTGTCTATCTTACATAGTATAATTTTATAAATTAATCTATATATGAAGAAACATTCTATGGTCCTATTCTCTGTATATTACACAAGTAAATTTCAAACTATCTATTCAATATGGGTCATTTTCACATAGCTCAGATTTTTCCGACTTTAATGTTTATTTTAGACTGTAGTTTTTAACCCTCAGAGTGAACACCTTTCTGGCGAATCTAAAAGTGCACATAGGGTCAGATCGACCTCCAAGCGCTTCTAAAAGTGAAATAGTTCAAAATCTGGGCATTATGTAAATAAAACTGTCTAGCTGAAAATTTCTGCATAGGAACCTATACAGGAAATCTTGGCGGTTCCTGTGCAGGAATTTGGCGAAGAAAACTGTGCATGATCCTGTAAAGGAACCTTCACCGACAAAGGAAACTTTGAATGATCTTGTACAAGTTCCTGTACATGTCCCATTGCAAAGTAAATTAAGGCGCGTGTTCCTGTCCATAAATACGTATAGGCTTCTTTACAGAAAGCCATTGTTGAAATTCATGACGCTTGCAGCTATAAAGTGTCCTTCCTTTTCTTCCCTTGAAGATCCAACTCACTATCGAGAGAGCCAAACCACTAGCGAACCCTCGCGGATTAGTTCCTATGCAGATTCATGTATAGGATCCTGAACATGTTCTTGTACATGAACCCGCGTCTCAATTTACTCTGTGAAGGAACCTATACAGGATTGTTCAAAGTTTAGCTTGCATACAGGTTCCTTTGCAGGATGATGTACAGTTTCCTTTGCCACATTCCTGCACAGCAACCGTCAAGATTCCCTGTACAGGTTCGTGTAGAGGTTCGTGTACAGGAATATTTGCAGGATCCTCCGAACTTCCTGTACAGTAATTTTCAGCTGGGTGTATCCTATTCTATACTTTCAGGGAGGGGATGACCCTCAAATACTACAACACATTCGTCACCTTAGGCATTTTCAACTTACAGATATTTCTCCTAATATGAAATTTGTGGATCACTCTGATCTTGTGTTGCACTTCATCGCTGGCAGGACGAGACTTTGTCTCGGTGGATCCGTAGGGCTTTAACTAAAGCTATAGACATTTAACAGTCACTGTCCTAAAATTGTATAGCCAGATACACTGTTCAAATTTTCTGTTGGGACTTTCCATTAAATGTATAGAAAGTTTATTTCCGAGACGTAAGGTAACGTTCTAATTCATGATATTGTAGTTTCCAAATGTTGGAATTGTTATGTTGTCACACTTGTATTGGAATATTTCCACAAATGTATTGGAATATTGCTACACATGTAATGCAAAGTTCCGGAAGAAAGTTTTTAAAAAATTCGCAGGCACGAGAGTCGATCCTTAACCGTCAAACTCTAAGTCGAGTTTGTTACCACTAGACTAGCAAGGCACAATTCTCAGCTTACTTAAATAGAAGAATAATCATCCTCTAGATGGGCCAGAGTGAGTGTAATAGAATATCCCAATACTGGTATTGTAATGTACTTGTATGTTAAACGGCGCGTATTCTTTGTAACTGCAATACACATATTGGAATTAAGCCATTCTAATACCGGGTTTGCAATCTTACCTTGCGCTCGCATTGTAGAATTATTGTAGAATCTCAAACATTTCTAGCAGTATATGATTCGCTCCGACGCCAAGTTGAACTTAATTCCGCTGTACTATACATAAGTTATACTGCGATTTTTCTTGTATAGTAGTAGTAGTAGTATACCATTAAGCCATTTCCGTTTCAGGGTAGGCGTGACTCTACCCGATTCGGGTAGTGTTTCTAGGTGTGCCTAGGTCTAGGAGTGCCAGCGACGGTCTAAGCAGCTTATTGCAATAAAGGCATAAATAGGAAAAATTAGGAATTTTCGCTTATAGTAAGCACTTAAACACATATTTGTCCACAGGAATCACGAACGATACTTTTCAGAACAAAATCATAAATGGCGTGATTTCATTGTCTCCATGGAAAAATGCAAAATCACGTTTTGAGTCGGTGAAGGTACGTATAAGCTCTACTGCATTTTTGTTCTAACGAGCGTGCATGAGACAAAAAAGTATAATGTGCGAGGCGATAGGAAGACGCTATACTCTTCGTTAGAAACATCGACTCACCAATGAGCTATGAATTATCTTTCTATCTTTGTCAACCACGGTCTCTCTCTAGCGTTACGAAAATACACGGAGCAGACTCAAACAAAGCTTTTTTTTGAACTCTACGTCACGCCGTGCTTACTGAACCCTATTTTGTAACTCATCCAACGCACCGCCAGGCACCGCTCAAAACGCGTACTTTTGCGTTTGTCTATGGAGGCATGAAAACACGCCATTTTTATGATTGCGTTCTGAAAAAATTAATATCATACAATTGTTCCGACGGAACAAATATTATTATTAATTTTAATTATTAATCAATTATAATTAATTCAATGTTTATTATATACTAATACTTTGATATTTATTAATAATCAATATGGCCAACCGCCATACCACGCTGAAAAACCCAGTTCTCGTCAGATCACTGAAGTTAAGCAGTGTTGGACGCGGTTAGTACTTGGACGGGTGACCATTCAAGAATACTGACATGAGTGCTGTTGGCACATCGTGGGTGTGGTGAGCCCACACTTGTAGTTATTTATAACTACAAGAAAAACCTAGAAACACTACCCGAATCGGGTAGTGTGACGCCTACCCTGAAAGGGAAATGGTTTAATGGTATAATAACTAATTATTAATTGATAGTCAATAGTTTTCAATGGTTAATACATGATTGATTAGGTACATTATTAATAATTTATTAATTAATAATCAAGTATGAAAAATTGTTAATTTTGATTAATTTAATTCTAATTATTATTATTAATTATTATTATTATGATGAGTGAAACCTCGTCGATGAGAAGGATTGGAAGGGGATGAAAAGGAGGTTACCTTAAGTTTATGTGTGGACAATGCAAGAAGCAAGAAAGGAACACGTTAAAGGTAGAGGGATGGGCGGCATGGTCTCAGGGGTGAGAAAAGAATTGGCAATAAAAGGAAGAATAGAGGAGGACAGGGAGGAAAAGGATGGAACAATGCTAAGAAGGATAATAATTGGAAAAGTAAAAATAGCGGTGGTTTGTGTATATAGAAGAAGAGGGGAAGAGGAAGGTTGGAGAGGAATAAGGAGATGGATGGTAGAAAAGAAGGAAGAGTTGGTTTTGATGGGAGGTGTCTTGAATGCCTGGACTGGCGAGCAAGAGGGAGGGACTTGGGATGAAGAAAAGGAAACCTACATAAGGAGCTCCAAACATAGGGAGATAGACCAGAAGGGGAGGAGGTTATTAGACGTAATAGGAGAAACAGGATGGTTTATATGTAATGGCAACATGAAAGGAGATGAAAAAGGAGAGATCACATTTATAGGTGAGGGAGAAACAGTAATAGACTATATCCTGGCAGAAGAAAGAATGAGGAATATGATAGGCAGTATGAATGTTGAGAATGAGATAGGGTCCGAGCACTTCCCAGTAATAGCTACACTGAAAGGTGGCGTCCATAAGCGCGGCAGAGGGAGAAAGGAAAGAGTTGAAACAAAAAATGGAAAAGCAGAATGTTAGGTATGAAAAGGAGGAGGGAGTAGACTCGCTAATTGCAAGGTTGAAAGGGTCGATTGAGAAGGTAAGGGATGAGGTAGATACAATAGAAGGAAGAGAAGAGGGAAAGAGAGGCTGGTGGGACGAGGAATGCAGGGAGAGTAAAGAGAGAATGAAAGAAGAAGGTAGGGTCTGGGATGTGATAAATAGGGAAAGAGGAGGAAGGAAGGACGTGAATGAAGAAATAGGAATGGGCGAGTGGACGGACTATTTTAAGAGTCTGTTAGGGGGAGAACAAAATAGGATGAACGGGAAAATAGAAGGATAGTCCAGGGTGAAATGGAGGAAGGGAACTAAATAACAAGAGAAGAAGTGGATCAGACGATAGATAGACTGAAAAGAAACAAGGCTACAGGAGAGGATGGTATGGAGAACGAAGCAATAAAGTATGGAGGAGAACAGATTAGAAAAGGGATGTGGAAGATCTGCAACAAGGTCTGGAAAGGAGAAGGGTGGCCGGAGGAGTGGATGACAGGGCTGGTGGTACCGCTTGTCAAGATAGGGGAGGGTAAGAAGGTGGAAGAGTACAGAGGGATCAGTCTTATGCCAGTGGGTTATAAAATATACGCAGAAATTCTAAGAAAAAGGTTAGAGAATCAGATAGAAGAGAAGCAAAGTATTCCACACAATCAGACGGGATTTTCAAAAGGAATGAGGACAATAGATAAAATTTACGTACTCAACTATTTGGTTAATGGAAACTTAGGGAGAAAAAGAGGAAAATCACAAACAGTGGAAAGTGTGGAGGAGTTCTGTTCCTTAGGTTTCTGGTTTGAGGCAGGAGGGGGAAATGAGGTGCAGGTGAGGAAAATAATCGAATGTGCGAGTAAAGTAATGGGCCAAGTATGGGGTATAGGAAAGAGAAGGTTCAATGACGATTGGAGAATGAGGGTTTGGTTGTTTGATGCGTTGGTTTGGGCGGTGTTGTGTTATGGAGTGGAGGTCTGGGGATGGAAGGCATATAGGAAAGTGGAAAGCATGCATGAGAGATTTCTGAGATGGGTAATGGGGGTTAGTTGGAGTTGCCCAGGATACATGTTAAGGGAAGAATTAGGAAGGGAAAAAATGGTAACTAGATAAATTAAGAGAGCCTGGAGGTTTGAAGAGAAGTTGAAAAGGGGAGCAGAATAGCACAAGTATGCTTGGACGAAGTTCGGAACAAGGAGACGAGAGGCAATTTTGGGAAATTCAAAATGGGAGGAAGGAAGGAAAAAAACGAGGAGGGTTTGTGATATACAAGAAGAGGTTCTGGATTGGCAGAGCATAGTTTTATAGTTATTAGTAAGACAAGGAGAAGAGAGATGGAGAAAGATTATGGATTCGAGGTACAATAGATGGTGTACAAATGGAACAAGATGGAAGACAAATGGAATAGGGTGGTACGGTTTAGAATGGGAGAAGGAGTGAGAGCTTGTAGATATTGGATGGCTGAAGAGGACAATCTGTGCAGAGTATGTGGATACGAAATATAGTCACGGGCACATGTGTTAGAGAGGTGTACAGGAGAGGAAGATGGACAGTTGAGTGTGGATGAGTATGTAAGATGGATTTTGGATGGTAATGGACAGGGAGTGACGTGGATGAAGAAATTGGAAGAAGTAAGAGAAAGCAAGGGGACAGGGCAGAGCCAAACGGGTAATCCCAGTAAAGGAAAGTAAATAAAAAGTTTATTACAAATCATGTAAGAGCTATTTTTATGGTAAGAGGAAACGGAAGCCCTGGAAGATAGCTCATTTGTAGAATTATCAGAATCAATTTTATTGTTATCATTATAAGTAAGGTGAAACATTAGAATATAAGCAGTGGTTGAGTTAGATTCAGCATGGAATACAAATATGCGTTACAATGGAACACCATGATAACTAGGGGATAATCAAAAAAGCAAATGCAAAAAGAAAAAATGAACAAGAATGAGAAAATAAATCATAAGAATAAAATAAAAAATACTACTATCCAAGAAATAGAAGAAGAAGAAAAAGTAGAGAATGAAGAAGAAGAAGAAAAAGAAGAAGAGAAGGACGTAGAAGAAGACGAAGAAGAATAATGCAAAAAATGTACAGGTAAAAAAACGTGGTAAGCTAACAAAGACTACTACTGAAGTTAAAAGTTAAAAGTTGTCTCCTCCAAAAAAAAGGAAGGCAAGGTAAAACCATAAAGGTAGAGAAAAATAAGGAGAAAAGAGGTAAGAAGAAGTACAAATTTTAAAATAAATCAGATTTAGACGAGGAAATTCTGTCTGATCCAATATATATTCTAGCAGAGGAGCCTAAGAAACGAAAATATACGAAGAAAGTTAAGTCAGAATACTCAAGTCTTGAAGACTTTGATAGTTTTTACCAGGAGGATTTTAAAGGAATCCTTTTTGATCCTTCTTCACACGAAGAAGAAGTTAAAAATACTTACTTTACTAGTTCAATGCGGAAAGACAATTACACATATTTTATTTCAGTTGACGGAAACCCTCGTGATAACTGTTCAAGATCTTTAGCAAAAAGAGAAAAATTACCAAAATTTGTAAACTTCCAAAAAGTAGTCGCAAAATATATTAAAAAGGGGCAACAATACCATATAAGTCTACCTATCGAAGACGGAAATTTAAGCGAAACTTTAGAAAGTATAAAGTTAATAATATTTGCATTGCATTGACTAACAAACAAATTAAATTTGAAAACAATTAGTGTAGCTAAAACTGCCAAAGTTAATCACGTACTTTGGGATGAAGTTTTAACAACATTTGATGCAACTTTTGCCGAATCATCTACAAAAATTATAATATGTATGGGTATCACATAATATCCCACAAAAGATACGTCAAAATTATTCTTGGGAAAACATGAAGATTGAAATCCAGAATTATGTCCAAGTATGCATATAGTGCCAACTTAAAAAACTGGTCCAGGTTAAAACAGAAAACCAAATGGTGATAACGGACACCCCAGATATCGCTCGAAAAAATAGCAATGGACATCGTAGGTACCCTTCGAGCAACAAAAATGGGCAACGAATATATACTGACTATACAAGATAATTTTACAACATATTCACTAGCACTAGCACTCCAGAACTATCAAGCAAGTACGATAGCCGATTCATTTGTGAAAAAATTCGTATGTACATTTGGATCACCAAAAAGAGTTCTAACAGACCAGGGTATATATTTTTTCAAGTAATTTAATAAAAAACGATTAGCCAAAAGATTCCGAATGAGGCAATTTAAGACCACAGCTTTTCACCCTCAATCTAAAGGATCTATTGAAAGGTCACATTATGTTTTACGGGAATATTTAAAACAGTCTGTCAGCAAGAATGCTAAATGGGATGATTGGCTAGAGTTTGCTACATTTTCATACAATACAAGCGTGAACGAAGGAACTAAGTGTACTCCATATGAACTAGTTTTCGGAAAACTAGCGCGTCTTCCTTCAAGCGAACCTCAATTGGAACATGAAAAACTAGAAACATATGATAACTACTTTCTTAAATTAATAACACCCTTACATAAAATGCGCAAAATATCTTGAAATAACTTAATATATGCAACAGAGAAATGAAAAATCTACTATGATAAAAAAACTTTTGGAAAATAAAAAACCTCTTTCCCAAAATATGGACATATTCACATATGTAAACTGAAAATTTGTTCATGTAGAGAGACATATGAAAACCGAAGTACTAGGACTCTATCGAAACGTTTTCACACAACGTTGTCAATTGGAACAACAAGTTATCAAAAATTCATTAACTTTAGCCACTCAGGCTCCTGACGAATTCTTATTCCATTTAAAGAAAGGACCAGGTTATATGGTTATAATTTTAGGTTATAATTTTAGCAGGCAAGGTAGTAACAGTAAGTAAGTCAGATTTGGATTCAGCGACCGTAAAAACCTAAAGATAATAAACTTCGTCAAGTTACCATCATATTTCCGACTTGTATCTCTCCATATTGAATTTTTCATATTTATCCGCATTTTTCTCGGAAAGGAAATACGCTACGCTATTTTACCTGGCAGATTTGAATTCAGCATTGAAAAATCTATAAAATATTATATCTTTCACTAAACAAAACTTTTTTCTTTGTAATTCTAGTACAATTTTGTAATTTTTGTTAAAAATGACGGTCTTTTCCCGCATTTTCCACGTTAGGAAATTCGGAAAAACTTTTCTCTATAATTTTCCCTTATTGTGCATTTAATAATCTTCAATCTCGTTCAAAGAACATCCATTTTGGTCAATTCGTTCAAAATATATTAGGTTTTGAAAGTAAATTTTGCAAAAAGGCTCACTGTGCGCCGGTTCCCAGGCAACCCCCAGCTCGTTGACCTTGCCGTCGGTCTAGAATGTTCAGGGCTATGTTCGGGGCTGATGGACACTCACTTCTTAAGGATGAGGCCGCCGGCTTTGAGGAGTGTCATGAGTTAGTCGTACGTCGGGAAGTACCGCGCGGCCAGTCCCGTGGCCTTATCGGCTCCGCTAATCTCCTCAGTAGTTATGCTAGGCCCCTTCGGGGACACCAATGCGTGGTTCGAGCTGCCACCGACAGATGGCGCCACTGATCAGTTCCCAAAGTCGGTATTTGAACTGCCGGTAAGGTAAATCCCTGGCACAGGCTCTTGACTCGGCCAACTAGAATTTTATCGACAGAAATCACAAGAAACTTTTAAAAAGGTAACGCATGTGGGATCAGGGATTCTCCACGTTCTGGAACTTTCTAGAATTTTGCTTTTCTAGGAGTTTCGATCAAAGTGGACATATTGCCTCTTAGATTTTTACTCGTTAAACTTTCTGGATCACCTCAGTCGTTAAACAGTGATCGATATTTCTGGAAAGCTGGAACGAATTCGTGGTTCGCTTAACGAGCTGGGTCCCTGCAATGCCAACCAAGAATACATCTAAGTTTCTGGAAGGCTTGAATATGAGCTCTTGCTTTCAAGGTTTTCAATATCCGTGGACTTTCCAGAATACCTATAATTGTACATGTTTAAAATTCAACGTCTCGAGCCTTCCACAAATTTATTTGTAGGCGTGGTGATCTCTGAAGATTTTCTGTACAACGAATTTTCGAGAAGGCTCGAGACATAAAGAAAGAAGTATGGATAGAGGATATGAGTTCTACTGATTATTCTAGGAAAGATGCATTGGTGGCTTTTAAACGGTTTGACACACTAGCTGCCGATGGCGCTTGAAGACACATGCTTGCATTCTGGAAAGATCGATCAAAGTTTCCACAAGGTTCGTCGCACGCGGATCTCTACCTGCATCAAGTTGCTAGAACCACCGATATTGGATGTATAATCTTCAGCTGAATTGGAGAACGAACGATCGAGCTTTGTAGATATTTCGATCCATGCATTCTCAAAAGCAATAACCCCGTCTGGAAAGTTTGAACGTTCTTTCTCGAATTTAGGTAAGATATATAGGGCCGCGCAGTTGAGTTCTTCAACATTTAGCGGTCTGCTTCACTGAAGTAAGCTTCTATGACACATGCGGATGCGTACAACCGTTCAGTTGTAAATAGGGCTGCGGAATTGAGATATATGGAACATATAGTTGCGCAGTTCACTTTCACGACACTTATGTATGTGCAGTAGACTTCTATGATACACATGGATGCGCAGTACAGTTTAGTTATATACTGACTGTACAGTAGAGTTATGTCACATATACCGCTGCGCAGTAAATTTCTAAGACACTTATGGATGCGCAGTAGACTTATAAGGCACATATGAATGCGCACTACTGTCTGGTGGTACATAAAGCTGCGCAGTAAAGTTATGGAGTGCATGAAGCTGCGCAGTGTACTTCTACAATACTTATGGATGCACGGTGCACTTCTACAATACTTATGAATGAGCAGTAGACTTGTAAATGTTAGGTAGGCTCCTATGACACATATGGATGCGCAGTACACTTTGGTGGTGCAGAAGGCTGCGAAGTGGAATCCTATGATACTTTGGGATGCGCAGTAGGCTTATATAGCACATGCTAATGCGCCGTAGTATTTTACGGTGCATAGAGCTGTGTAATAGAAATATATGTTACCTAAGACTGTGCAATACACTTACACGGCACACAGGGCTACGAAGTAATGTTTTGGTGAATTCTGTAACACGGTTCTGGTCCAAGCTAAATGCCGATAAAACAGTGACTAGTCATTCACCGATAGACGATGATGGTTCGTATCGGTTCTACGATATCACGAGTCGATAAGTGGTTACCAGTAACAGATGGCGCCACAATCAAGTCAGTTAAATTGGAGCGATATTAAAAGTTGCACGTGGGCAAATTTCAATTTGAACACGGGAGTTACTAATTTGAACATTTTACCAGGACGAAAAAATTATTTGTTCATGCATAGTAAAGGTTAGAAGCTTGAGGTTAGTTCACCAGGTGACCCACCCAAAATGTATTCACTACATTTCATGTTTAGATTGCTGTATAAGTTACACTAAAGAGTAGAAATTATGAAAAATTTAAACAATAGAGACAATTTTAGAGGGAAATATTGCTCATATGAACAAAAATTTTACCTAATCGATCAGTCAATTTTTCTTAATTTATTTGAGAGAGTTCAAGTTGAATGGTATGAGTGCCAAGTGTGTGAAATTTAAATTCAACCCAACGGCTTTTCTTGAAGTCCAGCGTTGCAAAGAATGACAGCGAGCAATATTTTGGATTTTGAATTCAACACAACGCTGTTTGAAAATAACCAAAGCTGGAAGGAATGAAATTCATCTGCAGAAGGAAGTTAAAGTTCGTCTTAAATACATTCCGAGCAATGTACACCGTTTTTTCCTTTGCAATGTTTATGCTTCATACAGATCCTAATGAACTTGTAGATACTTTGCGATTTTACATTAACTCTCATCATTCATTACGAAGTCCCGAGTGTCAAGCAATTGTCCACATATTGCGGCAAAGAAACATAATATTTTAGCGAGCATGTCCATTATGAATTTTTGTTTTCACTATGTTTGTATGTATACCATTAAGCCATTTCCCTTTCAGGGTAGGCGTGACACTACCCGATTCGGGTAGTGTTTCTAGGTTGATAGCTTGTAGTAAAATAACTACAAGTGTGGGCTCACCACACCCACGATGTGCCAACAGCACTCGGTTTTCTCGAATGGTCACCCATCCAAGTACTAACCGCGCCCAACGCTGCTTAACTTCAGTGATCTGACGAGAACTGGTTTTTTCAGCGTGGTATGGCTGTTGGCTATGGCTGTTGTTTAATTTGTATAATTACAGTTAAGTATCAGATAGTAAGATTCAGTAGCTTTGCGAATTCAACGAATTTGAGAAATTCATGGAAATCATGGAGTTCAACAACAGAATTCATGGAATTTAAGGAATTCATGGAATTCAAGAAATTCATGGAATTCATGAAATTCAAGGAATTAATGGAATTCATGGAATTCGAGACATTCACAGAATTCAAGGAATTGATGAAATTCAATGAATTCATGGAATTCAAGAAACTGAAGAAATTCAAAGAATTCAAGGATTTCACGAAATTCACGGAACTCATGGAATTCAAGACATTCATGAAATTGAAGGAACTCATGGAATGCAAGGACTTCATGGAATTCGAGGAATTCACGCAGTGCAAGAATTTCATGAAATTCAAGGAATTCATAGACATCAAGAAATTTGTGGAATTCTTGGAATACTTGGAATTCGAGGAATTCTTGGAATTCAAGGAACCCGTGGAATTCATGAAATTCCAGGAATTCGGGGAATTCAAAGAACACGTGGAAATCGAGAAATTTGTAGAATTCTTGGATGGTTGAACATTCGAGAATACTACGCGCTGTTGGCCCGTCCTCGGTGTGGTGAGCCCACACTTGTAGTTATTTACTACAAGAAACTATCCACCTAGAAACACTACCCGAATCCCTGAACCAGTTCTCGCGATTCATGGCATGCAAGGAATTCAACAAAATCATGGAATTCCAGGAATTAATGTAATTCATGGAATTCCAGGAATTCAGAGAATTCATGGAATTCAGAGAATTCATGGAATTCAGAGAATTCATGGAATTCAGAGAATTCATGGAATTCAGAGAATTCAAGGAATTCAAGGAATTCAAGGAATTCAAGGAATTCATGGAATTCAAGGAATTCATTGAATTAAAGGAATTCATGGAATTGAGGAATGGAATTAATTAAATTAAAAGTTAAATTAAACATACATACAAAGGAATTCATGGAATTCAAGGAATTCATGGAATTCATGGAATTCATGGAATTCATGGAATTCGAGGAATTCATAGAATTCATGGAATTTATGGAATTCGAGGAATTCATAGAATTCATGGAATTCCTGGAATTCATGGATTTCATGGAATTCATGGAATTCGAGGAATTCATAGAACTCATGGTATTCATGGAATTCATGGAATTCAAGGAATTCATTGAATTAAAGGAATTCATGGAATTAAAGAATGGAATTAATGGAATTCCAGGAATTCAGAGAATTCATGGAATTCAGAGAATTCACGGAATACAGAGAATTCATGGAATTCACGGAAATCAAGGGATTCATCGAATTCAATGAATTAATGGAATTCAATAAATTCGTGGAATTCAAGGAATTCATGGCATTCAAGGAATTCGTGAAATTCAAGGAATTCATGAAATTCATTGAATTCAAGAAATTCGTGGGAATCAAGTAATTCATAGAATTCAAGAAATTCAAGGAATTCAAGAAACTCTTTGAATTCAAGGAATTCAATGTTTCATGGAATGCAAGAAATTCAAAAAAATCATGGAATTCCAGGAATTAATGTAATTCATGGAATTCCAGGAATTCAGAGAATTCATGGAATTCAGAGAATTCATGGAATTCATGGAATTCATGGAATTCATGGAATTCATGGAATTCATGGAATTCATGGAATTCATGGAATTCATGGAATTCATGGAATTCATGGAATTCAAGGAATTCATGGAATTCATGGAATTCATGGA
>CAKNYM010048642.1:2419-19045 GCA_932195095.1 Andricus curvator
ACTACACAAAATATCATACATCATGAGAGATCTCAGTAGATGTTTGTCCTATTTATTCAGCGAAGCAATAAAGTTTTTAAATTTCAATCATGGAGTGCAATTTGAACAGATTCTTTTTCAAAAATTCTTCGAGATTAGTTAAAAATTTCAAAAGTAGACCTACGAGAAGTGAAAAAGGAACTTGCTACCCCTAAGAGAGATCATTTTCTCAGCCAACGTCAGTTTGCGTGAGATACACGAAAGTTTCAGAGCACCCTTCCAAAAATAAGGAAGAAATTCTGAGCTTAATCGTGGAGCTCATGTCTCCTAATAATCTTGGGAACATTGTGCCAGGAATGTCTCGCACAGAGTTGAAAACTTTCTTGGATATACTACCAAGAATAGAGAAGTTTGTGGGTTATTCTCGGGCACCTCGTCTGATCTGCAGAAATACAAATACCAAGTTCGTAGTTATGGAGGATCTTGCTACAAGATGATTTTCCACCCTAGAGAGGAAAAATCTCTTTCTTCAGCACATAATTTCGTTGCTATCGAGAAAAGGGCATTGTTTCATGCTGGATATGTAGCCCTAGCTAAATAGTTATTACCATATATGATGAAGAATTTAAGAGTTGAAAAAAAGAACAAGAAATTTTTCAAAAACTGATGATTCTTCCAGACTTCATGAAATTCACAACAGACTAGACCTTATACAATAATAGTAGCAAGTGGTACAACTGATAAACATTGACTAGTGATTGTGTTCCTAAAATGGACCATGGCTTCAAAATTTCTAAATAGAAGAAAAGACGAAGCATATTCGATGACCAAAATTTAGTTGACACTTACAATAAAATACAAAAATCTACATCTAGAAAATAATTTTTGTTTGAATAGATATATATCTCTTAGGTACGACAGAATTTGTTAATCCTTCTGGTAAGCCGATCTTACAAATATTTACCTAGAAAAAGTTATTCTCAATATTGCTACTATTATTGACAACTTTTAGTTCCTGATGTTCTTCAGAAATAGTTTTGACCAACTCTAATCAGAACTCCTGCATGTCCTTAAATTTGCAAATTTTAAATTTTTTGGTTAATGAAAATGTCGTTTCTGTTTAGTTTCTGATAATGAGGACGTTGTATCTTTAGACCAAGTTCTTGAAAGTGGTGATACAAATTGAAATATTTGTAAGAATCAAAATACTGTTACACTGAAAAAAAAGATTAGTTGGGACAACTAATAAAATTGTTGGGACAACTATTTTAGTTAGTAAATAATGGTACTGCTATTTAGTTAGTAGTGAGAACTATTTTTGTTAGTTGGGGAACGAGTAGTTGCCGTTACTATTTTATTAGGTAGACTAACTATTTCAGTTTGTCAAAACGACTGTCTGTAGGTAGTTGAACTTACTAATATAGTTTGTCATGTCTACTAAAAAATTTGTAGGTATAACTATTTTCTTTTTTTCACAGGGACTAATTAAAATATCTGTCACTATACTATCGAAATCTGAATTAAAAAGATCACAGTGGGCACGCGGGCATCTTTTTTTTGTGATATCTTAGGGACGCTGATGTCATTTAAGCTGATAAGACGTTCTAAAAAAATAAGACTCTATGCCCACTGGGATCTTTCTAATTGCAGATGCACTTTGTAGGTTAGGATTTCAAGTAAAACTTAAAACTCGTTGGATTGTTGAATTTCTTATAAATGCATTCAAATGCTTCGATATAATCCCCGAAGCCTAAACTTTGCAACACTTCTGACACTTCCATCAATAAATGATGAACGAGACATCAAGTGAGCAACGAGTTATGACGGCCATGTCTTAACGTTCTCCCTCGTTTTACCGCAGGTATGTTGGTACCTTTGTCGCATTCTCAGTCGTACCAACCACGGTAGCAAATAAAACAGTTAAGCCACCTACTTTAATTTGTCAGAACAATCAATTAGTAGTACAGATGACTAATTTATTAGTAACTCTGACTACTAAAACGTTACTAATGTAAACTAGTCACGAGTACTACAAACGGCTTCCTAAACCGACTACTTGGTTAGTTGGTGTTACTAACTGAACAGTTGTAAGAACCAATGAATGCTTTACTAATAAAAAGGTAGTAGCCCCAACTATTCATTTTTCTCAGTGTAAAGCGTTATGAAAAATAGTGAAAATTGTAAACCAAAATGGATATTTAAACTGTTTCAAGTCCTCAAAAACTTGTACATTGATTTTAATTTGTTTTCTTATGAGAACGTTTCAACAAAAAATGTAGATGTCAATACATTTTTCAATATTTTTCTATCCTATATTCATCTTCTCGAAAAAAAGGATAATAATCCACTTAAAAAAAGCAAGATACTTTTGTATTTGTATCCAATATAAAATATCAATAGTACCGTGTTGTTTTATCATTGTATTGAAAAAAGGCTCATTGTTAACTATTATGTAAGAACCGGAAGCGCAAAAAGATAAGCCTCTATCAGTAAGTAGATAACTAGAAAATAAAAGTTCTTCAAGGATAGATGTAGAGAACTACTGGATACAATTTTCTAAGCATTTCAGAATGTTCACTTGTCAGCCTTAGTAGTAAACAAAATTTCTGCAAAAAGATACTTTAAATCTAAAAAAATAATAATTTAAGTGTTAAAAAGCGTGTTGATATCTGCAACCCTGCCTGTAAGTTTATTTATGAATTTTTATTACACATGTACAATTTTGTGAGGAATATCATGAATCATTACCAAAAATTTCAGAGCAAGATTATGAAAGTTTTATACTTCTAAGCATGAAAAGCGATCCTTTGAACGAATCATTTTTTGAAGAATTTTTTCGAGAACATTTCAAAATTGGAAAAGTGGCAATATTAGAAGTAAAAAAGGAACCTGCTGCTGGTAAAGGTGGCAATATTGTCAGCGATAGAGTTGTTGTGAGATACACAAAAGTTTTGGAAGACACCTCGAAGAAAAAGGAAGATTTGAACTTAATCGTCATGCTAATATCTCCTGAAAATATTGGACTGAGTTCTGACACGATATCGGAAATGTTTCGGAAAGAATTTACAAGTTTGGTGGATATAGTAACAAAAATAGAAAAATTTGTGGATCACTCACTGGCACAAAAACTCTTCTATTACAATAGAAATATCAACTTGGCGATTATGGAGGATCTTGCTAATAGAGGATTTTCCATCCAAAACAGAAAAAAATGTCTCGCTGCTATTGAGAAAATTGCACTCTTTCATGCTGGCTCTGTAAACCTAACTGAAGAGGTATTATATGTATAACTTTTTTTTTTATATTACATACTATAGTTAATTATAATAATCAACGACTTCATTCATTCATTTAAGTTGTCCACATTGAAGCTCCTATGTTTCCGCTCGCTTTTCGTTTTTTTTTGTCTCACGATCTTGAAGAAATGTACACATTTTCTCATCTGTTGCTAAATTGTGGAATGCTGGTGCCTTCTTCAGTGGAACACAACCCAACCATGACTCTTCCGGTTCTAGTTTCGTCCCTATGCTCCCCCTACATTGATCCAAGTCGGGTGGGACTGACATTAAAACTGCACTCTCCACCTTATGACATGGCTAATTATTTTTGAAAATGATTCTTACTCTCAAAGTATACTTTTCGCATCAATATGGTAATTGGACTATAATTTAAACAATAAATAATGCAAATAGAGTAGCCTCGGAATCGATTGAAACTTTAGTTGACGAAAGGCATGCACTCAGTTCAGGTAAAGGTAAAGTTTCAGGCAATGAATGAATCGGAATGCTAGAGGGGTGAATGATTTTAAGGAAAGACAAATTACAAGAAATAATGCACGTAAGAAAGCTAGATATATTATGTGTACTTGAAACAAAGAAAAAAGGATGTAAGACTAGAGTGAAAGAAAATGGGGAGTTAAAGCACGGACTCGAACTATGGTCAGGAGTGGATAGCGAATCACATGGTTGCCAAGTAGTCGGTCTGATTATGAATGAGAGATCAAAACAACATGTCAAGGGGCATTTTGTATCTCCCAGACTGTTGTGAGTTAGAATTAAATTAGGAATCAGAAGATTATTCATCATAGCGTGCTATACCCCAAATGATGCTAAAAGGAGTGACGTTAAAGACACCCTCTGGTACACCTAAAGTGATACCATAGGTACTGGCGATTATGGCGAAAGAACCATACTACTAAGAGATATAAATGGATGGTTAGGTAATTTCGGAGATCCGAAAACGAATGGTAACGGGGACAGATTGGTTATGTTATGTTTAGAAAAGGGCCTATTCCTCACAAGTCATTGGTTTGGGTTTAAAATGATCCACTTTTACACCTGGTGCAGAGGCGTTATCCATAGTATGATTGACTTTGTTGTTACGGATGGGAGACTAAAAGAGCTAGTAAGAACTACAAGGGTTAGCAAAGGTTCTGAATCTGGAACGAATCATTACACATTTTCTCATCTATTACTAAACGGTGGAAGGCTGATACCTTCCTCAGTGCAAGACAAACCAACCATGACTCTTCCGGTTCTAGTTTTGTCCCTATGCTCCCACTCCATTGACCCAAGTCGGGTGGGACTGACGTTAAGGCTGTACTCTCCACCTTACGACTTGGCTAATTATTTTTGGTGCATTCGGTTAAGGTGAAGGTAAAGTTTCAGGCGATGAATGGTTCGGAATGCTAGAGGGGTGAATAGTTTCGAGGAAAGACGAATCACAAGAAACAATGCACGTAAGAAAGCTAGATATATTATGTGTACTTGAAACAAAGAAAAAAGGATGTGACAGTAGAGTGATAGAAAATGAGGAGTTAAAGCACGGACTCGAACTATGGTCAGGAGTGTACAGCGAATCACATGGCTGTCAAGGAGTCGGTTTGATTATGAATGAGAGAGCAAAACAACATGCCAAAGGGCATGAATTTGTATCTTCCAGATTGTTGTGGATTAGAATGAAAGTGGGAATCAGTAGATTATTTATCATAGCGTACTATGTCCCAATTGATGCTGAAAGGAGTGAAGTAAAAGACGCCTTCTGGGAAAGTGACATGGCTTAATGTTATAATAATAATGAATACAAATTTTGTTCATTTGGATGTTCACAACATATATAAATCATACTTTCCGCTTATTCAGAAACATCAACTGGTCAGATCCTTCAATCAGAAACCTTTTAAAGAAAACTTGTCCAAAACTTTTGTTAAATTCTTAGAAGTATCGATCCAAAACTTACGTGAAGGTGTTAAAAAGTGGAATGGATACAAGAAAATAGCGGGCAAATTGAAGAAAATAAAAGATGTTTGGAAATCAAGTCTTTTGAAGGTTTCTAAATTCGACCCTGATGAATTTTGTGTTTTGAATCATGACGATCTTTGGACAACCAATATATTGTTTGAGCATGATGAGAAAGGAGATCCAACTGATGCTTTCGTAAGAAAAAATCATTGATATAATTCAACATCTTAAGAGAGAATTAGAAAATATCAAAATTTGAAATAAAGCACTAGAACGTTCAGTGTTCGGACTCACTTCAGAGATAAAAAATAGTGCCAATAGTCTCAGAAGTTGATTCAAACCAAAAATGTATTGATTTGCAAATCATATTTGCACAAATAAAAATTATTGCTTAACCCATTCAATATTTTTAAGCTGCAAGACATACCAAAAGTTAATCAAAACAGTATTGTAAAGAAATTTCATGAAATTATATTAATATTTTTATTTTCCGATTCGAGGTGTTTTCCAGGCTTTTCGAAATTTAAATAAAATTCTAAAAATTTCCCTCACTTCCCCTACTCCCCTACATTTCTCCTACTTCACCTACTTCCTCTCCCCTACTCACTCTCGTTTCTAATCATTTCCCCTCCACTCACTTCCTATACTTTCCCATCCCTTTTCCCCTCCACTTACTTCCCATACTTTCCTTCCCCACATTTTCCTTGACATCTACTACTTCCCCATCCTCATTTCCTGGACTAACCTTACATTTTCTACTTCCCCTCTACTCACTTCCCTACTTCCCATCCACTAATTTTCTCTGTTTCACCTGCTATCCTTATTTTCCTCACTTCCCCTACACTCCCACCACTCATTTGCCTATTTTCCTATTTCCCCTACTTCCCCTCCCTCATTTTCTCTCACTTCCCGACCCCTCATTTCTTATACTCCAACTCCCCTCATTTCCCCTCAGTACTTCCCCTCCCCGAATTTCTCCTACTTTCCTTACCCTCATTTCCCGTCAGTTTCCTTACTCCTGGTCATTTCCCCTCACTACCCTACTTTCCCTCCCCTCAATTCCCTTACTTCCCCATCCCTCATTTCGCCTCCCTTCCCCTAATCTACCATCCCTAATTTCCCCTCACATCCTCTACTTTCCCTCTCCCTTATTTTCCCTCAATTCCCTGACTTCTCGTCCCATTCTTTCAAGTCCCCTGAATAGGGGGAAAAATTCTCAAATATAGGGATTATAGGGGATTTTGGGAGCGTGAGTTCGAGCCCTGAACATTGCAAATTATAGAATTAAAAATATAAGTGAAATTATTCCAGGTTGACTTTCAGATACCAATATACTCGCACACATCACCAACGAACGATCTTCAACATTTTATCGCAATGTGGCCCGAAATAGAAATAAGGTACGACAAGGACGTTTACTTTTTGAAAAAGTATTTAGAAATTTTCGAATCTACAATGAAAAAAACAGTTTCTGATAATGAAAACGGTGAATCTTTAGGGGAAATTCTTGAAAGTAGTGGTGCAAATTTAGATATTGTTGAAAATCCAGATACTGTCAAAGCAGTGCGCAAAATAGAGAAAATTCTAGATCAGAGGGGATATTTGGACTAATACTTACCTTTTTTTTAATTTTGTCAACAATTAAAAATTGTAAAAATAATAAACGAATACATTTAAACGAAATGTACGAGTAGTATAGCTATACGGCTGCTAAGTCACTTACCGATGGAGCAAGGTTTTTTTCTATGCTAAGTTACCGACATCAAGTAATTACCATCAGTCGGAAATGCAGATTTACCATAGGCGGTAAGTGGCCCAGTAGCCGTATAGCTATACTACTCGTACGAATTTTATATCAACATTTTTTTATAATATAATTTTTTTATCCTTCAAAATCGTCGAATTTCAAATGAAAATGTTTCAAAATATTGAACACTTTTCTCTAAATCCGAATTAGTAGAAGACTTTAACTTGGATAACTTCATGCTATTATTTTCAATGTAAAACAAATGAATCTAAGTTCCCACCAGTGGAAAGTATAAATTTAAATTTATACACTCAACTCCCGATATAAGACCGGTTTCGGGCATGGCTTGCCTTGGCCTTGATCTTAAATCGGGGGAATCAAAACGTAAACAGGCAGGGCCGCATGAATCATTTCTGTTGGCTTTGGACGCATGACGCAACCTGATGCAACTAAAGCGCTGAGAGAGTTGAAAAATTTGTCACGCTTGACTAAGCACAGCCTGCCTTATGGCCCAGTGACTGCTGTCATCACGAAAAAACTAATAGGACAAAAACTAATAGATAACTTTTCAAGAAAAAAAAAATAATTCTTGAATTGTTGGTGATTCATAATTTTAGTTGAATAACCTTTTATTTGTTCAAAATTTAATTCTTTTGTTGAAAATTATGTTTTTTAGTAGAAAAGTAATTGTTTTAACTGAAAATTTAACTCGTACAAGTTTGGTTCAAAATTTGTCGTCTTAAGTTGAAAATTCAAATATGCGGTTTAAAATTCCTGTGTTTTATTGAAAATTCGAATTTTGTGGGAGAGTATGTTCTTATTTAGAAATAATTTTTTCACTGGAAATTTAATTATTCTTTTTTTAGTTGAAAATGTATCTGTTTTGGGTGAAAATTGAACTATTTGTTGAAAATCCGTCTTTTTTGTGGAAGAGTACTCTCATTAGTTGAAACTTCATCTTTTTGGTTAAAATTTCATTTTTTTGGTTGAAAATTCGTTTGTTTTTGGTTGAAAATTTATTTTACTAACTTAGAATTTAACTATTTTATTTTTGGTAGAAAAATTATTTTTTAGTTAAAAATTCCATTTTTTGTGGAAAATTTACCTTTTTTGATAGAAATGAAATCTTTTTCCTTAAAAAATTATCTGTTTTGTAAAAAATTTAACTACTCTATTTTTTGTTCGAAATTCAGTTCCTTGGGTTGAAAAAAACTTTTTATTTGAAAATTTATCTTTTTTTTTGTTATTGATAAAAAATTCATCTTTTGCGTTGAAAATTCCATTATTTGGTCAAAAATTCATATTATTGTTGGAAATTCATTATTGTGATTGCAAATTAATTTATTCGGTTGGAAATTAATTTATTTGGTTGGAAATTAATTTCTTTTGAGCTAAAAATTAATTTTTTTAATTGAAGATAAAACCATTCCATTTTTGCTTGAAAATTTATATTTTTAGTTTGACATTGATTAATTTTGCTGAAAACTTATTTTTTTGTTCAACATTTACTTTTCTAACTGCAATTTAAGCAATTTTTTAACTATTTTTTACAATTTTGGTTTGTAAATTAATTAATTCTTCTCTTTAATTCTCTTTTTCGTTAAGAATCATTCTTTTGGATGAAAAAAAAACCTATTTTGTTGGAAATTCGTTTTTCTTTTTGTTGAAAATTTATTTTTCTAACATTTTAACTATTCTAATTTTGGTTCAAAATTGATCTTTTTTCAAAGCTTTGACTTTTTTAGAAGCTTTGACTTTGAAATATGCAATTTAGTTTTCAATTTCAAATTGTACAATTTTAAGCTCTTCGAATTTAAAACTTATTTAAGTTCAAAAGTTTTCAATTTTCAATTATTGAATTTTTAGGTTAAACAATTTCAAGTTTTGAATTTAATAATTTTATATTCAAACACTCGAGATTACAGTACAGTAGCATTTTTAGCCAAAAAAGATTTAACTTTCTGCAAGAAGAGATGAATCTTGAAACCAAAAAGACTTATTTTTAACAAAAGAGTTGAATTTTCAATCAAAAAGTTTATTTTCAATCAAATAGTTTAAAGAAGATAAATTTTCAAACAAAAAATGGAATAGTTACATTTTTAAAACAAAAATATTAATTTTCAACCAAAAAAAAAGGAGGAATTTTCAACACAATAGTTACATTTTCAACACCATAGTTGAATTTTCAGCAAAAGAGATGAATTTTCAACTAAAATGATAAATCTCTAATAAAAAAATGTATTTTTAACAAAGTAGTTGAAAAATTCAACCAAGTAGATATTTTTTAAACTAAAAAAGTGATCCGCAAAAAAAAATTCGACCGAACATTTTTTTTTTCAATTTCAAGTTCAAAAAATTAATGTTCAACCAAACAGAGGAATTTTCAACTGAAACTACGGAATATTCAATTGGAATGAGTTAAAGTTTCAGTTAAAAAAATTACTTTCCACAAAAAAAATAAGTTTCAAAAAAATAGTTAGATTTTCAAACAAAGTGATGAATTTTCAACGAAATTGTAAATCTTTAACTGGAATAGTTGAATTTTCAACTAAAATGATGAATCTTTAACTAGAATAGTTGAATTTTTGACCGACGAGATGAATTTTTAACCAAGAAGATTAATTTCTACCAAAAATGATGAATTTTCAACTGAAATTATGGAATATTCAACTGGAATCTCTCTTAAAAAGTTTTTAGTTAAAAAAATATGTTTGGATAGTTTGGATTTATATATATTTTTTAAATTTTTGAATTGTACAATTCATAAAAGTTTAACAATTATTTATTAATCAAGCGTTTAAATTTTGAAAAATTAGGCTTTAATTTTAAAAGTTTAAAATTCAAAAATGTTCCACTTTAAGTGTCAGTCAGTTTTTATAATTTTAAATGAAAAAAAATTTAGCTTTGTGTTCTGCAATTAATTTTAAAATATATATTTATTTAGAAAAATAGATTTTTCATCGTCCTGGACTGACTCACTCGACTCGTCAGTAAGGCTATGTGAATCAGTCCTACATTATACATTTTTAATGATCTAAATTCATTATAATGTATATTTTCAACAACAAAAAATTGAAGTTTGTTTGTAAATTTAATAAATTTTGCAGTCAATAATATAGTGCATTTCTACCACAGATAGGGGTTTAAACTAAATATTATTGATATAAATTTTGATTTGATTTTTTTTTAAACACAACAAATTTTTTTAATGTTATTTCGGCCTCGGGTAAGGACGAAACCTTAAATTGAAAGATCAACATTTACCAAGCTGAAAAGAAATTATGATTAGGTTAGTGAGTTATCTTCCAATATTTCTATCCTTGTGTATTATTCTTGTTACAACTGCGCGAATCGAGGCTTGTTTTGGACACTATATTATTGACTGCAAAATTTATTAAATTCGCAAACAAACTTAAAAAATGTGGTTTTGGAAAAAATATATTATAATGAATTTAGATCTATCAAAATATATAAGGTAGGACTGCTTCACATAGCCTTACTGACGAGTCCAGTGAGTCAGTCCGGGACCAAACATAAAACATCTCATTTTTATTTTATTTAAAAATAAATATATGTTTTTAAATTGATTGCAGAACACAAAGCAAATAAATATTATCGACCCTAATGCCAATAAAAAAATCTTCTTTACAATTATAATACTTGGGTTAATTAAAAACGATACCTATCGATAAAACAGCAAAGATGTCATCTAACTTTTTTTGTGAACCTGAAAAAAACCGAGAAATGACCGGGAATTTTTTCCCTTGATTAAAACGGCCACCCTGAATTAATAATAAAAAAATATTATATTATTAATTAGAAGTGAGGAAAAAACACAGGGACTGAAGGAAGTAAATGAAATGCTACAGAAAGAAATATGGGGAAAAGAAAATGCGTGGGAGAGGGAAAGAGAAGAACTTGACATGAAAATTGAGAAGCTGGAGGGGCAGACAAGGACAAATAAGCAGTTAAGCAAGGATTCACTAGAACAAGGAAATAAGGCACTTTAAACAAACCAAGGTCAGAAAGATAGGAGAAAGACCTGGGGAAAGAGAAATACTGAGGAGGCTGAACAGGATGGAAGAAACGAAGCGAAGAAGAAACCGGAAGCATTACCTGAAATAGAGCTAGTTTGGGAGCTAGAAGAAAGAAGAGAAAGAAGAATATTATTGTCAGTGGATTGAAATGTATGGGAAATGCCATGAAGGATGAAATGAGGGAAATAATTCTAAGAAGAACTGGGGCAGATCCACTATTTAGAGAAATAAAAATGGTAAGAGAAGGACTGCTGGTGAAGCTGAGGGCAATGGAAGACAAGCTGAAAATTATAAAGAGAGGAAGGAGCATGTGGGAGGAAGGAGTGAGAATTGAAGATGATATGACACCGAGGGAAAGAGAAGTGAACCAATGGATCAGAAATAGAGTGACAGAAGAGGAAGAAAAGGGAACAACTGCAAAGGCGGGGTACATGAAGATGATGGTCGACGGAGTTTGGAGAGAGTGGGACGAAAAACGAGGATGCCTGGTACGGCCCTTTCGGTAGCAGAGAGAAGGGAGGCATGGACGGAGTGGATAGTGTGAGTAGTAAAATAAAAATAGTTTCATGGAACATTGCGGGATATAAAAAAATTTTTGGGGTGTGGGATTTCTTAAAAGAGTATGATCTGATCGCATTGCAAGAAACATGGTTAGAAAAAAATAATAAAAAAAGTGTATGTCAAACATTAGACAGTGATTATAAGTGGTATGGCAAAGCGGCTGAGAGAGTGTTTAAGAAAGGGAGAGAAAAAGGAGGACAACTGTTAGGAATAAGCAACAGAATTTGTAAAAATAAAAATATCAAGGTGAGTGAGTGGAAGTTTGATTTGCTTGTGGAAGGGTTAGGAAATAGAAATTAAAAATTGAGAATAGACGCATTACATAACAGTACAGGAATTTCAGAAATGGGGGGAGAATTGAGGAAAATTATAGAAAATATAGGGGCAGAAGAGAATGTAATAGTAATAGGGGACTGGAATGCGAGGAAAGGAGGGCTGCAAAGCAGCAATGAGATCGCTGAGGAGGATTATGAGGACAGAAAATCGCCAGATAAAATTGTGAACGCGGAAGGAAAAAAAATGGTTGAGCTATCTGGAGATCTAGAATTGTTAGTTTTGAATGGAAGAACGAAAGGGGATTGGGAAGGCGAGTTGACGTGGGTTGGGGATGGAGAAGACTCAGTGATCGACTATGCTTTAATAAGGGATAATGGGCCAGAAAATATTGTCGAAAATATGGAAATAGTGACAAGAATAGAGTCAGACCATCTACCTATTACACTAGTATTGGGAATATAAGAGGGGATACAAGTTAAAAGAAGGAAAGAGGGCAAAAAGGGAGAGGTGTTCTTTAAATGGAATGAGGATAAAGAAGAGGAATATAAAGAGGGAATGAGAAAAAGATGGAGTGGAAGGAATGATAATGTTTCAGTGGATGAGAGATGGGGGAAGTTGATTATTGCGATAAAAGAAGTCGCGATTGAATTGGGGATGGTTAAAAAAAGGAGTAAAGGTGAAGTAGATAAAGGGAAAATGGGGAAAGAAGTCAAGGAACGGAGGAAAAAGGTTTGGGAGGCACTGAAAGATTACTTAAAAACTAAAGGAGAGAGGGAAAAAGGTGTACTAAGGGAACGGCGGAAGAGGCTAAAAGCGCTGGGAATTAAGAAAAAGAGAGAGATAGAGGAAGCAAAATGGAGGGACGTGGAGGGCAGCAGAAGTGGTAGGCAATTTTGGCAAGCGATAGGTAAGTTTAGACCAAGAAAGAAGCAGAAGGGAAAGGAGATAACAAAAAAGCAGTGGGTGGAGCATTTTCAGGAATTACTAGTAGCGCAGGGAGGAAGAGAGATGGAAGAAAGAGTATGCGCAGAGGAAGGGGAAAGGGAAGAAGAGCAGGGAGAAAATGAGGAAGAAATGGGAAAACTAAGTGCAGAAATAGGGGAGAGGGAGGTTAGGGAGGCGCTAAAGGAATTGAAAAACAATAAAGCAGCTGGGGAAGATGGGATAACAGCGGAATTCCTGAAAAATTTGAAGCAGGAATGGATAACGGAATTGAGTGAGACAATTAACCTAATGTGGATAGAGGGAGAAATAGCAAGGGGGTGGGAGGAGGCTGGGATATA
This sequence comes from Andricus curvator, assembly GCA_932195095.1. NCBI lineage: Eukaryota > Metazoa > Arthropoda > Insecta > Hymenoptera > Cynipidae > Andricus > Andricus curvator. Next base: position 15,543 of record CAKNYM010048642.1, read on the forward strand.
TCCCATTTATAAATCAGGGGACGAGGAATTATTAACGAATTATAGAGGAGTGACTTTATTAGACGTGGGGTACAAATTGGTAACAAACCTAATGGGAAAAAGATTAAGGGAGTGGATAGAGAAGAAAGGAGCGATAAAGGAGAGTCAAGCAGGATTTAGAGAAGGAAGAGCTACGAGGGACCACATCTTCGTAATGAATAGTCTGGTGGGTAATAAATTAAAAAGGAAAGGAGGAAAACTTTATGTTGCGTTCATAGATTTTAAAAAAGCGTTCGATTTGGTAAACAGGGGCTTGATGATGAAGAAGCTGGAGAAAATAGGAATCAAGGGGCGGATGATGAAAATGATTAGGAGAATATATGGGAAGACAATAAATTCAGTAATATCAGGGGAAGGTGTATCGGAAAAATTTTAAACGTGGAGGGAAGTAAGACAGGGGTGCCCGTTGAGTTCAACATTATTTATAATAGGGCTGAATGATCTAGAAGACGAATGGGAAAGAAAGAATGAGGGAGGGACAGTAATAAGGAACAAGAAAATATATGCATTGAAGTTTGCTGATGATGTAGATGTAGTAGCGGCTGATGCGATAGGCCTGAAGGAGATGCTCAAAACACTAGAGAAGTACGTAGATAAGAATATGATGGAGGTGAATGTAGAGAAAAGTAAAATAATGATATTTAGAAGGCATGACTTATAGGAAACATTTGCAGAATATCGGAAAGAAAGCGAAGATAGCGGCGAACGCAACATGGGGGATAATGAAAATTGCGAGAGTAAAAGGGTTGAGTAGAAGACTATATGTAATGAATGCCTTAGTATAGTCAGGCTTCATGTATGGGGTAGAAATATGGGGATGGGGAAGAAGGGAGGAAATGGAAAAGGCGCAGGGAAAATGCGTAAAAATGGCACTTGGGGTAGATAACAACACACTGGGGTATTTCTGGAGAATGGAGGCGGGAGTTAGAAGGATAGAAGTAGAAGCTAGAAGAAGAGCGGGAGAGTATATCAGTAAGATAGTGCAAATGGAAGATGATAGGTGGCCTCAAATATGTCTCAGAGAAGAAATAAGAAGCATTGACAATGGATGTCCAACGGAATGGGGTAGAGAACTGGAAAAGGCAATGAGGGAAGTAGGGAATGGAATAACATGTAAGAGAATGAGAGACCAGGAGGAGCTAGAGGAATTAAACAAAGAACTAGATATAGGAGTAAAAATAAAAGAAGAGCAGGGAATACAGGAGGATTGGGGAAGAATAGATAAATCTCAGTACAACTAGGTACAACTAGCACAACTAGGTACGAAGAGCACGAGGTCGGATACTTTCCGGACAAACCTAGTATATAGACGTAAAATAGAAAAAAAAGTGATAAAGCATCTCATTTATATCTAAACAGAGACAGCTGCACATGTATCTCAACCGGAAATCGGATGGTCGATATCTGGTGCCGGAAAAAGCTTGCGACAGAATTATTGCCGAGAAGACACCCCGTCCATTTCAATTCGCCGGGCAATAGGAACGTTTTTGATTAATAGGGATGTCGTAGAAGACATTTTTCTCCGCCTACATCGTTATCTTTTTCCTCTACTTCGTTTCCTTCCTGCACATTCTTAAACCCTTAGATCGTCGTAATCTATTTGTATAGGGAATGTGGAATAATCCTGCTTTTTATTCCATATACATAAGAAAGTTTCTCAATTTGTCATAAAGATCCTCTATCGGTTACATAAAAGTCTTCGAGGACTCTCCAGGTTCAGGCTTTGCAGTTTCTTTTTATTCCAGATTTTTATGGTATCAGAAAGGGATTTGATTTTCTTAGGGAGATATTCAATGAAAAAGTATGTATCAATTTTTTTTTAATAAGCTTTTATTAAAATATACTGAAAATAAACCAAATAATTCCCTTCAGGAATGTTGTCATGATAATATAATAATAACAATAAAAAGCCTGAGACAAAAATGCGTTTCCTAATTTTTTATAATAATAGTCCGTGGTACTGTAATTCAGGACATTTTTACTTTTTTGGCACAAACTACAGGTCGATTTTTGTCTTTTTCATCAAGAATGATAAGCTGGAAAAAAACTTCAATTTGAATTATCCGTTTCAGAGATATCTTGAAAATTGTGCACCCTTCTTTTTTTTCAATTAAGACGATCAATCACATTTTTATTTGTTCGTGAGTTTCATACAGTTCTAAAACATAAGGCGATCAGTTACATTTTCATTTGCCTTATATTTTAGAACTGTATGAAATTCATAAACAAGTTACAATGTGATTGATCGTCTTATTTTTTGGAACTGCATGACCTTCAGAAACAAATGACAATGTGATTGATCATCTTATGTTTCACAACTGTATGAAATTCAGAAACGAATGAAGTGAGAGCGATCGTCTTATGTTTTAGAACTGCATGAAATTCAGAATCAAATAACAATGTGATTGATCGTCTTATGTTTCACAACTGTATGACTTTCAGAAATGAATTAAATGTAAGCGATTGTCTTATGTTTTAGAACTTTGTGAAATGTATGAACAAGTAACTATGTGATTGATCGTCGTATGTTTCACAACTGCATGACATTCAAAAACAAATGATAATTTGATTGACCGCCTCATATTTTAGAATTGTATGAAATTCATACTCAAGTAACAATGTCATTGATCTTCTTATGTTTTAAAACTGCATGAAATTCAGAAACAAATGACAATGTGATTGATCGCATCATGTTTTATAATTGTACGAAATTCAGAAACAAATTACTTTGTGATTAATCACCTCATGTTTTAGAACTGCATGGAATTCAGAAACAAATGACAATGTGATTGATCGCCTCATGTTTCACAACTGTATCAATTTCAGAAATGAATGAAATGAGATCAATTGTCTTACGTTTTAGGACTGTGTGAAATTCATAAACAAGTAACTATGAGATTGATCGTCTTATGTTTTACAATTGGATGAAATTCAGAAACAAATTACAATGTGATTGATTGCTTCATGTTTCAGAATTGTGTGAAATTAATAAAAAAGTGACAATGTGATTGAACCACATAGGTTTTAGAACTGCAAAAAAATTCAGAAAAAAATGGAAATATGATAAAACGCCTTATGTTTCATAAGTGTATGAAATTCAGAAATGAGTGAAATCTGAGCAATTGTCTTACGTTTTAGAACTGTGTGACATTCAGAAACAAATAACAATGTCGTCTTATATTTTACAACTGCATGAAATTCAGAAACAAATGACAATGTGATTGATCGCCTCATGTTTTAGAATTGTATGATATTCATAAATAAGTAACAATGTGATTGATCACCTCACTTTTCAGAACTGCATGAAATTGAGAAACAAATTCCAATTTGATTGATCATCTCATGTTTCAGAACTGCATGAAATTCAGAAACAAATGATAATTTGATTGATCGCGTCCAAATTCATAAATAAGTAACAATGTGATTGATCATCTTATGATATAGAACTGCATGAAATTCAGAAA
>CAKNYM010048642.1:27368-63266 GCA_932195095.1 Andricus curvator
ATTTTCAACCAAATAGTTGAAGTTTGAACTAACAAAATAATAATTTTCAACCGAATATGGAATAGGAACATTTTTAGTTTAAAACATTAATTTTAAACCAAACATAAGAGCTTCCAACTAAAACACTAGAAAAGATAAATTGCCAACCAAAACCTAAACAATTAAATTTTAAGCTAAAAAAATTAATGTTTAACCAAATAGATAAATTTTCAACTACAACTATGGAATTTTCAATTGGAATAAGTTAAATAAAAAAATATATATTATTAAAATTAAAACAAATTATTACATTTTCAAACAAAGTGATGAATTTTCAAATACAATTGTAAATATTTAACTGAATAGTTGAATTTTAAACCTGAAAGATGCATTTTTAACTGAAATGGTGAACCCAGGCGGAAATATTATATATAGTTTATATATAGTGTGAAGTATTATATATAATATTCATTTGTTTTATACATTTTTTATATAAAACAAATGAATATTATATATAATACTTCGCGCTATATATAAACTATATATAATATTTCCGCCTGGGAATCTTAAACTAGAATAATTGAATTTTTGGCCAAGAAGAATAATTTTCAACCAAGAAGATTAATGTCTACCAAAAAAGACGAATTTTCAACTAAAAAAGATAATTTTTCAACAAAAAATTGAATAATTAAATTTATAGTCAAAAAATGAATGTTCAACCAGAAACATGAATTTTTAACGAAAATTATGGAATATTCAATTGGAATAATAGTTCCGTTTTCAGTTTAAAAAAAAATCATTTTCAACCAAAAAACATCCACAGAAAAAAAACAAGTTTCTAATCACACATCTTATTTTTTAACCAAAGAAATTAATTTGTAATTAAAACGATGGACCTGCAACAACAAAAAATTAATTTTTAACAAAAGAGTTTTAGTTTCAACCAAGTAATTTTATTTCCAACCTAAAAGATGAATTTTTAACTAAAATGATGAATATGTAATTGTAATACTTGAATTTTTAACCGAAAAGAAGAATTTTTGAACAAGAAGATAAACTTGTAAAGAAAAAGATAATTTTCTACAAAAAAAATCGATTTTTAAACAAATATGTGGATTTTCAACAAAATAGTTGAATTTTCAATGAAAAAGACAAATTTTCATCCAAATTGTTGAATTTTGAACAAGAAAAGATCAATTTTCAACCAAAAATGGACATTAAAATTTTCAGTTGAAGGAATTAATTTTCAACCAAACTGATGAATTTTCAACTAAAATAATGAATCTTCAATTGGAATAGTTGAATTTTATACCAAAAAGATTAATTTTCAACAGTAAAGATTAATTTTCGACAAAAAAGGCGAATTTTTCACAAATTACGTACAATTTCAAGCAAATAGTTTAATTCCTAAATAAACAATTTCAATTTACAACCAAATATGTTGTTGAATTTTCTACTGGAATAGTTAAATTTTTCGTTTAAAAAAATTACTTTCATCAAAGTATTTACATTTTCAACAAAATAGTTAAATTTTTAACTAGAGAAATGAATTTCCAACTAAAATTCAATTTTTAATTAAAAAGGATGAATTCTTAGCTAAAAGTGATGAGAAAAGAAAAGATAATGAAAGTTTATATTTTAACCAAAAAGTTTTGAATTTAAGTCAAAATAGTGGAATTCGGCCAAAGAATTTTCAAAATGAAAATATGAATTTTTAACCAATAGTTTAATTTTTTGCCAAAATCGTTGAATTTTCCAACTTAACGGGATTATTTTAAAACATAATTGTTAAATTTTCATCAAAATAATTAAGTTTTCAACCAAATGATACAATTTTTAACCCAGGAAGATTAATTCTCAACCATTTGGTTGAAAATTAATCTTTTTTGGTAAAAAATTAATCTTCTTGGTTGTCAATTAATTATTTTTGTTTAAAAATGCCACCGTTGGCCTGATTATAACAATAATCAATTTTTTTTCATCTGAAAATTTAATCTTTTCATTTTTTGTTGAAAATTTATTCTTAATAGGTTAAAAATTCATGTATTATTTTATTATTTTGTTGAAAATTCAGCTGTCTTCTGAAAAATTCATCTTTTTGGTTTGTTAATGCAACTGTTTGGTTAAAAATTAATTTTTGTTGTTAAAAATTCGTCTTTTTCGTAGAAAATAAACTACAGCGTTTAAAGTTCAATTACTTTGTAAAGCATTCCTTTTTTGGTCGAAGCTTTATCATTTTAGTTAAAAATTTAACTATTTGGTTGTAAATCAACTTTTTTATTGAAAAATCTTATTTTTGGTTGGAAAATTCAACTTTTTTGTACAAAATGCGTCTTCTTGGCTTCAAAATTTAACAATTTGGTTGAAAATTCGATTTTTTTTACTTAGATTTTTTTTGTAACTAAAAATGTAACTATTCCATTTTTGGTTAAAATTTATTTTTAATGAGCTGAAAATTCATGTATTATTTAATTTAATTATTTGTTGTAAATTTAATTGTCTTTTAAATTAAGGTATTTCCTTAAAAGTAAAACTACTTAGTTAAAAATACATATAAAATACATATAATACATATAAAAATAAATATAGTTAAAAAAAATAAAAAATAAAAATTAGTTAAAAATAGTTAAAAAAAGTATCTCTTGCTCGAAAGTTTAACTATTTAATTGTTACTACAACTGTTAGTTTAAAAATTAATTTTTGTTGTTGAAAATTTGTCTTTTTTTTAGTATAAAATCAACTACCTGGCTTAAATTTCAATTACATTGTAAAAAATTCCTTTTTTTTTTGATTGTAGAGTAATCATTTTATTTGAAAATTTAACTATTTGGTTGTAAATTAACTTTTTTGTTTGAAAAATCATATTTTCGGGTAGAAAATTAATTTTCTTGGTGAAAAATTAATTTTTTTATTGAAAATTGAACTATTCTGTTAAAAATAATCTTTTTTATTGAAAATTCAACTATTTCGTAAAAGATTTATATATCTTATCGAAAAAATGTCTTTTTGGGTAGAAAAGTCATTTTTTTGGTTAAGCATTCAAATATTTGATCTTCTTTCTCTGAATTCAACTGGGTGAATATTCGTTTTTTTCTCAAAAATAATTTATTTAACTGAAAATTCAACTATTCCATTTTCGTTGCAAATTTATCTTTTTTAGTTGAAAGTTGTACTATGTGGTTCAGGTAAAAATAAAAAAATTTAAGGTGAAAAAAAATTGTACAGGTAAAGAAAATTTTTTTCCTTCATTTTTACGCTTTATTTCGATCTATATTATTCTTATAAATGGAATTTAATATGGTTGAGGGAGAAGTAAGGGAAGGGATGGGGAGGAGAAGTAAGAGAAGTATGGGAGTGGAATTAGGGGAAGTAGAGGATGGGGAAGTGAGGGAAGTGATGGGATTGGAAGTGTGGGAAGTGAGGGGTTGGCAAGTAGGATAAGTGAGTGTAAGTGAGAGATGTGAGGGGAGGGAAAGTAGAGAAAGGAGAAGTAAGGAAGGTGAGGGAGTGTAAAGTAGGAGAAGTGAGGGATGTGAAGAATGTGAAGAATGTGAGGGGTTGGGATGTAGAGCAGGGAGAAGTGAGAGAAGTGAAGGGGGCTGAGGAAGTAAGGGGGTGGGATACATGGGGAATGAAAGTAGGGGAATTAAGGAGAGGGAAAGTAGATGCACGAGAAGTAATGGAAGGGTGAGAGGGAGAAGTATCGGAATGGAATTTGGGGAAGTAGAGGAAGGAGAAGCAAGGGAAGTGATGGGACTGGAAGTGTGGGATGTGAGGGGCTGGGACAAAAGGAGAATAATTAAAGGACGTAAGGGGAAGGGAAGTAGAGAAAGGAGAAGTAGAGGAAGGAGAAGTAAGGACATTGAGGGAGTAGAAAGTAGAAGTGTGGGATGTGAAGAATGTGAGAGGTTGGGATGTATAGGAGGGAGAAGTAATAAAAGGGAAGGAGAGAGAAGTATGGGAATGGAATTGGGGGAAGTAGAGGAAGGAGAAATAAGGGAAGTGATGGGATTGGAAATTTGGGTTGTGAGGGGTTGGGAAGTATGAGAAGTGAGTGTAGGTAAGGGATGTGAGGGGAACGGAATTAGAGAAAGTATATGCAGGAAAAGGAAAGTGAGAAAGTAGAAAGAAGGAGAACTGTGTGTTCGGGTGCAGAGGAGGGATAATGAATAGAGGGGGTGAGAAAGTGAGGGGATGAGATGCGTGGGGAATAAAGATACGGAAATTGAGGAGGGAAAGTAGATGAGAGAGAAGTAAGGGAACAGAAGGGAGAGAAAGTAGAAATATGGGAGTGGAATTAGTGGAAATAGAGGATGAAGAAATATGGGAAGTGATGGAATTGGAAGTGTGGGATGTTAGGGGAGGGAGAGCAGAGAAAAGAGAAGTAAGGAATGTGAGGGGGCAGAAAGTAGAAGTGAGGGATGTGAAGAATGCTAGGACGAGTTGAGGAGAGGGAAACTAGATGAGGGAGAAGTAAGAGAAGGGTGGGGTGGGGTGGAAAGTAGGGTCAATGAATGGTTGGGCACTGTCGGAAAATGAGGGAAGGGAAAGTAGAGGAAGTGATAGGAAAGGACAGGAAGTAGATGAAATGATTATAAATGAGGGTGAGTATGGGAGGGGAAGTGAGGACCGGGAAAGTAAAGTAGGGGAAGGAAAGTGGTAGCTGGGGAAGCGCCTGGAGGAGGAAGTAGAGGATGAAGAAATTGGGAAGGAGGTGGGGTGAAGGGAGGGGTGGGAAGGTACGGGAGGGGAACATTTAAACGACTCAATTTAACATCTTATTAGGCTATGACACCCTCTTTAATATCCTAATTGTACTAAAATTGTAGCAAAAATCAATTTTCAATCTAGGTAACCATTATCTTTGACAGTTTTTGAGAATTTTTTAATCACTTTGACAGCTAAGGGATTTTTGAAAATATCCATTTTTGTTACGCCAGTTTTCATCAGATCATTAAAACTTTCAACATCTTCTTTATCGGCTATCAGTCTGGGATAGTAGACCAATCCTGTGAGAACTGAATAAGCCCCTCTTTTGCGCATAGCCTTTTTCAGTTGTTCCATACTTGGTGGGTTTGTTTTACAACCTATTTTCTTCATTGTACTTTTCAAGATTGTCAGATAAGTTTCGAGAATGTAATCATCTTTGTCACCTCTGACATCGAATTCTGGACATATTGCAAGAAAGTGTTGCAAGTCGATCGCTGGCGAAGTGTAGGTTATTAATTGAAAATCGACCTATAAAAAAATGCAATTTATTATATTTTTATTTATTAACTATAATAATCATTCAAATCATTGATTCATTCATTCTGTCCAGATTGAAGCCAGATTGAAGATTTAATATTTTCTATTATATCAATGTGACAGTTTATTATTAAACATCACTTTAAAAAAAAATCTTACAAAATTGTCATGACCATGAAGTTGTTCCCCTTGAATGGATATGTTTTATAATTGATTTTCAAGTGTTTAATTTTGTACTTTAGATTAAGATCATTGAATCTTAAAAATCGTGATGCATAATGTGAAAATGAATTATGAACGCCGGCTAGACCATCATTTATTCTTGATAATTTCGAATTGAAAGCGTTTAAAATTGAAGAAAAATTTATGAGATGATTTTGAATTTAAAATGTTTCAATTCAAAATATTTTAGGTAGGTGAAATTTTGAAAAAGGACAATATTTCGAATGGAATAAGAAGAAATTGAACTTGTATCATTTCTGAATGAAAGATTTTAAAATTGGATGATTTTAAATTGAAAGAAAAATTAAACGAAATCTTTCAAAATTCTAAACTTTCAAACTGAAAATGTCAAATTTAGACAATTTCAGTATGTAGGAGTTGAAATTGAAAACTAAATTGAATATTTTGAAGTAAAGGCTTCTAAAATTATAGAAATCTAAATTTGTATGAAATTAAAAAAATTATGATTTAATGTAAAAATTTATTAGACAAACTTTTCTAAAATCAAAAAATAAATTGACCTTTATTTTCACTGTTAAAAATGGAAAAATTTTCAATTATAAGCCTTGAAAACTGAATTATTCTGAAAAACTTTTATAATAAAAAGTAATTTTAAATGGGAAATATTAAAAAATAAAAAAATGTATACTCCAGAAACTTGAAACTTAAACAAATCAAAACTTCATTTGAGACTAAAAAAATGTATTTGCGAAGAATTGTTATATTCAAACATTTATGTACTTAAACCCTTAAAATTTTCTATTACTTAAAATTCTTCAAATTGATTTTTAAATTACTTCAAATTCTCAATTCTACTTTTCGAAATGCAACCAATTCAATTTTAGTCAATTTCAAATTTAATTTAAATTTTGCGATTAAAATTGAAATATATTTTTTATTTTGAACGTTTTTTTGGTAATTCAATTTTAAAGGTTTGTAATTGCAAAATTTTCCATTTTGAAGAGTGAAAATAAAGGTGAATTTATTTTTTGATTTTAGACAAATTTGTCCAATCAATTTTTATGTTGAATTATAATTTTTTTAATTTAATAGAAATTTAAATTTATAGAATTTTTGAGGCTTTTACTTTGAAATATGAAATTTATTTTCCAATTTCAAATTGTCAAATTATAATTGTTTCGAATTTAAATTTATTAAAATTCAAAAGTTTTCACTTCTAAATTATTCAATTTTGAATACTTTTCATTGGAAAAAATACAATTTTTATATCATTTAATTTCGAGATTTTTGAAATCAAAGTAAATTTGTTCAATTCTGATCGCTTTAAACTAGAAATGAGACAATTTCAACTTCTTCCTAAAGAAATGGTCCAAATTAAAAAATTTTAGTTTGAAGATTTTGAATTTTTAAAGCTTCTGTTTACAATTTTTTTCAATTTAAAATTATCCAATTTTTAACGCTTTCATTCAGAAATGATCTTAGTTTAATTCTTTTTCATTCCATTCGAAATATTGTCCTTTTTTCCAAATTTTACCAATCCAAAAAATATTTTGAATTGAAACGTTTTCAATTTCGACAGCTAACTTCACAGTGACTTTGATCCGCCCTCTACTTATTAAAAATATTTAAATAACTAAAGTTTTTTTGCTTCAAAAGTTTACATGCGGAAATAGTTGGCATGAAATTTCTCAATTTTTGGGGGTTTCCAATTTCAAATTTCAGAATATTGTAGTTTCAAATTTGATATTAAAAATGTCAGAACAATTTCACATTGATTTTCGAATTTCGAAAAATGTCGAAACTAATAACTCTTCAATTTTAATGCTTTAAAATTCGAGGTTCTATGATATCGCAAATATACAATTAAAAATTCTTTGATTTTCAATATGTTTGAATTACCATTTTTAAATTTGCAAAATTTCCAAGCCCAAAGTCAAGGTTTCAATTCTAAATCTTCAAAATTAAAGAAATTTCTAATATTAAGCATCAAAATTACAGAATTTTTAATTGTAAATTTTCAAAATTAAAAACTCTTTAATGTCAAATATTTAAAATTTAAAGTTCTACAATTTGAAGAATTAGAATTGAAAATTCTTGGATTTTAAATATATTTGAATCAAAATCCTTAAATTTGCAAGATTTTGAAGATAAAAAGTGAAGATTTCAATTCTAAATCTTCCAAATTGTAGAAATTTCAAATATAAATCACCAAAGTTACAGAGTTTTTAATTGTAAAATCAAAACTTGAATAATATTTAAAAAATCATCAAAGTTATAGAATTTTTAAGTGTGAAACTCAAAACCCTATTTCCCCCCTAGTTCCCACTATTTCCCATCCCTATCACTTTCCCTGATCTACTCATCAGGACTACGCTACTAGTCCTCCTCTCACTTCCTTCTCCTCCCTTCACCAAATTATTCCTCCTCTACTTCCCCCTCACCACATTTCTCCAGATAACACTCTCGTCCTCCTACTTGCCATCCCCAACCATCACTTTCCCTTCTCCACTCACCTGCACTACCCTACTAGCCCTCCTTTCACTTCCTTCGTTAGCCTCAGTCACTTCCAATCGTTCTCCCCACTTCACCTCTCTGACACTTTCCCTCTTCTACTCACCTGCAGTACCCCACTAGCCCTCCTTTCACTTCCTTCTCTAGCCTCAGTTACTTTCAATCGTTCCCTCTACTTCACTTTCCTGTCACTTTCCCTCCTCTACTCACCCGCACTACCCTACTAGCCCTCTTTTCAGTTCCTTCCCTAATCATCACTTTCCCGCTTCTTCTTACCCGCACTACCCTACTAGTCATCATTTCATCTCCTCCCCTAGCCTCAGTCACTTCCAATCGCTCCTCTACATCCGCTCCCTATCACCTATCTTTCTCACCCGTACTACCCTACTAGCCCTCCTTTCCCTTCCCTAGCCTCAGTCACTTCCAATCGTTCCCCCTAATTCCCCTCCCTATCACTTTCCCTCATCTACTCATCAGAACTACTCTACTAGTCCTCCTTTTACTTTCTTCCCCTCCCTTTACCCAATTATTCCCCCTCAACTTCTCCCTCTCCCCACTTCCGCAGCTAACACTTCCGTTCTCCGACTTGCGTTCTCCAACCGCCACTTTCCCTTTTCTACTCACCTGCACTACCCTCATAGTCTTCCTTTAAATTTCTTCCTTAGCCTGTCACTTCCAATCGTTCCCCCTACTTCTCCTCTCTGTCACTTTCCCTGCTCCACTCACCCGCACTACCCTACTGGCCCTCCTCTCACTTCCTTCCCTAACCATCACTTTCCCTTCTCTACTCACCCGCACTAACCTACACGCCCTCCTTTAATTTTCCTTCCTAGACTCAGTCACTTTCGATCGTTCCCCCTACTTCCCCACACTAAACTTTATACTTGCTATTTCTATACTTACCATGATTGCATCGCATGGTTTCCCTTGTTCATTGCACTTAAACATTACATTAGTTGTCCAAAAGTCGCCATGGTTTAAAACACAAAATTCATCAGCATCGTATTCAAATGCAGAAATAACTCGCGTCCTTATTTCGTCAACTATTTTTCTTAACTTACAAGCAATTGCCTGATATTCCTCGTCTTTCCATTTTTCTTCAATTGTGTTGCTCAGTTTTTCTAGGCTAATTCTAAGAAATTTGTAATAGTTTTCTGGAAATTTTGCATATCCACTCACTCCATGAAAAGCTTTGATTAGCTCCGGTTCCTGAAAAACAATTTTTAATTATAATAATTAAGTCTCTCAAACCTCCCGCTACCATACTTTTTCTCCCCTACTCCCCATAATTTCCCCTCTCCTCCCCTACTTCCTCACCCCTAATTTCGCACTTAGCGACCCCTCCCTTCAACAACTTCTCCCTCCTCTAGTTCCCCCTCTCCTCACTTCTAGCCCTCCTTTTATTTCCTCCACTAGCATCAGTGACTGCCAATCTTTTCCCCTTCTTCCCCTCGCTAATTTACCCTAACTTTCTCTACTCACCTTCCCCTCATTTCCCCTTAATTCCTCTACTTTTCCCTCTCCTCATTTTCCCTACTTCTCATCGCTTATTTCCTCTCATTTCCCGTAACTCCCCTCCTTTCACTTCCCCTACTCCCCCCTTACTTCCCCTTCTTTCACCTACTTACCCTCCTCCTTCCCACACTTCCTCACCCCTTTTTTTATCTCATTTCTCCTGACTTCCCCTACTACCCCTCCCCTCATTTCTCTTCCTTCGCTTCCCTTCATTTCCCCTCCTAAAAAAAAATTACGATGGAAGGACGGATCTGTCTGATTTTAGTAAAAATTCAATTTTTGAGTAAAAATTAATCTGTTTTTGTTTAAGATTCAACTATTTCGTTTAAAATTAACTGTTTTTTATTTAAAATTAAAATCGTTTTGGTTGAAATATCAACAATTACATTTTTCGTCAGAATTCATTTGTTCCGATAAATTCGACTGTTTTTTATTGCAAATTAAAATAGTTTTTTTGTTGAAACATCAATTATTATATTTTTCGTTGAGAATAAATAATTTTTTATTGAAAATTCAACTATTTGGTTGAAAGTTAAACTTTTTTGTTAAAAATGAATTTTTTGCTGAAAAGTAATGAATGAAGTGGAAAATTCCACTATTTTGATGAAAATTTAATTATTTTGTTATAAATTTGACTGGTTTGTTGAAAAATCGTCCTTTTGGATTGAAAATTGAACTATTTGGTTGAAAATCCAACTATTTTTTGTTGAAGTTTAATCAATTTTGTTTTAAAATTCGACAATCTGGTTGAAAATTCAACTGTTCTGTTGAAAATTTAACTACTATGTTGAAAACTGTTTATTTTTTAATTAATTTTTTTAACTGAAAATTTAACTATTTTATTATTTGTTCAAAAATTCATAGTTTTTAGTTAGAAATTCAATATTTTTGTTGAAAATTGATGTATGTTGTTGTAATTTTTTTTTGTAGAAAATTAATCTTCTTGAAAGTTGAACTACTTTGTTAAAAATTAATTTTATTAGATGAAGATCCATCTCTTCGGTTGAAATAACTATTTTGTAGAAAATTCGTTCTTTTTGTTGCGAATCAATTTTTTTAACTGAAATTTGAACTTTTTCATCAATTGCTAAAAATTGATCGTTTTTAGTCAAAAATTCAACGATTTGATTAAAAATTTGATTATTTTGTTGTAAATTCGTCTTTTTTTGTAGAAAATTAAACTTCTTGATTGAAAGTTGATCTATTTTTTAAAAATTAATGTTATTAGTTGAAAATCCATCTCTTTGGTTTCAAATTCATATTTATAGATTGAAAATTCGTTTCTTCTGTTGAATTCAACTGGTTTTGATTTAAAATAAAAATATTTTTTGTTGAAATATCAAGCATTACATTTTTCTTCAGGAATTCATTTTATTTAGATAAATTTGACGATTTTTTTATTCGAAATTAAAATATTTTATTGGTTAAACTATCAACTATTATTTTCTTCGTTAGGAATTAATAATTTTTTATTGTAAATTCAATTGCTTGGTTAAAAGTTTAACTTTTTTGTTCGAAATATTATTTTTGTTGTTGCAGATTCAACACTGAAGTTGAAAATATAACTATTTTGATGAAAATTTAATTATATTGTGAAAACTGAACTTTTTTTTTGTTGAAAATTCGTCCTTTTGGATTCAAAATTCAACTATTTTGTTGATGTTTAATCATGTTTGCTTTAAAATTCGACCATTTGGTTGAAAATTCATATTTTTTGGTAGAAATTTAATCTTCTTGACTGAAAATTCAACTTCTTGATTGATAGTTAAAAATTCATTTTATTAGTTGAAGATTCATCTGTTTGGTTGAAAATTTATCTATTTCATTGAACATTCGTTTTTTTTGGTTCAAAATTAATGTTTTCCCCTGAAATTTGAACTATTTCATGATTCTGTGAAAATTGATAGTTTTTAGTTAAAAATTCAACAATTAGGTTGAAAATTGATCTATTTTGTTGTGAATTCGTTTTTTTAGTAGAAAATTAATCTTCTTGATGGATGTTTAGTTTTTGACTGCAAATAAAAAGTGAACAATTGAAAAAGAAGTGATCACGGTCATTAAAATTAAATGATTCGAACTCTTGAAGATAAAAATTTTTCACTTAAAGTTACAAAAACTGAACCGCAAATTAAAGCACTCAAAAAGGAATAATTTTGAATTTTAAACTTTTCAAATTAAAGCTTTAAAAAATATTTATTCAAACACTCAATAATTTTCGCGTATAAAATGAAAGCTTTTAAAACTTTTCAACTGCAAAAGTTTTAACTTTTATACTTTTAATTTATAAAATTTCAAAATTCTATCATTTTAAGCAATTTTAAGCTAGAAACATTGATTTATATATTACAATTTGTTTTGAAGTATTTTAAAATATTCTTTTAAAAATTTGTTTTAAAAAAATAATTTAAAAAATCTCCAGGAACCTCATAATAATATTGGAAATCGAATTTTTCCTACAATTTTTTTTAAATCCTCCAAAAGTAAAAAAAAAATACCTTAAAATCATCCAGATTCTTTTTTGACAATTTCGGAAATCTTATTAAATATTCTTTTTAAATCAATTTTTCAAAAACAAAATTATTGTTAGTTTTACTAGAAATTTTGATACACACTTTTTTATTCATTCGAAAAATTGTAAATTGCTTAAAAAGCTTATAAATTTTGTGTTCGAAATCTTCAAAAATCTACATTGTGTATTAAATGGTTTGAAATTCTGTAATCAAATTAAAGCTTTAAAAAATATTTATTCAAACACTCAATAATTTTCACGTATAAAAAGAAAGTTTTTAATACTTTTGAACTGAAATTTTTCTAATTAAAAGCCTTTAAACTGCAAAATTTTAACTTTTATACTTTTGACTTATAAAATTTCAAAATTATATCATTTTAAGCAATTTTAAGCTAGAAAAATTAATTTATACATTAAACTTTGTTTTGAAGTCTTTTTAAATATTCTCTTGAAAATTTGGTTTAAAAAAATTATTTAAAGAATCTCCAGGAATCTAATGATAATATTATTATCTTGGAACTCGAATTTTTTCTACAATTTTTTTTTAATTCTGAAAGTAAAAAAACTACCTTAAAATCATCCAGATTATTTGTTGACAATTTACGAAATCTTATTAAATATTCTTTAAAAATTAATTTTTCGAACAAAAAAAATTATTGTTGGTTTTTCTAGGAATTTTGATACATATTTTTTATTCATTTGAAACCTTTTAAATTGCTTAAAAAGATTATAAATTTTGTGTTCGAAATCCTCAAAAATCTACATTGTGTATTAAATGGTTTGAAATCTTTTCACGTTTTAAATTATTTTAGAATCTTTTCAAAACTTCTACATATGTTTTAAACTTGCTCGATTATTTTCCAAATTAATAATTGTTCAATTGTCATTTATTGATCAAAAAATTTTGTTTTATATCTTTTTAAATATTCTCTTAAAATTAATTTTTCAAAATAAAAAATCATTTTAAATTTTCCCAGAAAACATAAGAATTTAATTTAAATTAAAAATTTTTTTTTTGTTTCAAAGCTTTAAAAATTTAAAGCTTTAAAGATTCGTGAAAAGCTTCCAAATTTTATTTCGAAACCTTCAGAAATCTAAAATTTAGTTTTTTTTCAAAATCTTTTCCAGTTTTAAATTAAGTTTGAATTTTCTCAAAACTTGTAAATATCTCTTGAACTAAATCAAATTTTTTCTAAATTGATAATTATTCAATTGTTATTTATGCATAAAAATTCATTAATTTCACTTATTTTTAACGAAAAAGATAAATTTTTAACCAAAAATATTAATTTTCTACCAAAAAAGGCGAATTTTCTACAAAATACATGAATTTTAAAAAAAGTTGCATTTTTAACAAAACAAAAAAATTAATTTTTCAAACGCAGTTCAACTTTTAACCAAGTAGTTAAATTTTTAAGCAAAACAAATGAATTCTCAACGAAAAATGTAATAGTTGATATTTCAAACAAAAAATATTTTAATTTTAAATCAAAAAGAGTTGAATTTGACAAAAGTAGACGAATTTTCAACAAAATAGTTGAATTTTAAAATAAAAATGATAAATTTCCAACTAAAGATGGATCGATTAAATCTTTAGTTTAACAAATTAATTAATTAATGGACAAATTTTGTTTTAAATCTTTTTAAATATTCTCTTAAAATTAATTTTTCAAAATAAAAAATCATTTTAAATTTTTCCAGCAAACAAAAAAATTTTTTTATTTTCTTAAAGCTTTAAAGATCCTTGAAAAGCTTTTAAATTTTATTTCGAAACCTTCAGAAATCTAAATTTAGTTTTTTTTCAAAATCTTTTCCAGTTTTAAATTAGGTTTGAATTTTCACAAAGGTTGTAAATATCTCTTAAACTAACTCAATTTTTTTCTAAATTTATAATTGTCCAATTGTTATTTATGCATCAAAATTCATTAATTTCACTTACATTTATTAAAAATTTGTTAAATAGAACAATTAAAATTGTAGCGTTCAAAGTTCAAATTTAACACTCTGAAATATTAACGATTCAAGGCTTTTTATTTTAAATAGTTCAGATAAATTGTTTACTTTTCAATATTTGATTTATAATTGCTTATTTTAAATAAAAAAAGTAAGATATTACGAAATATTTGAAAAAATAGCATCCTTAAATAAAAAATTTCAAATCAAATTGTTAAAAATGTAATATTTTATATTGAAACAATATTTGAATCGGATTTGGAATTGAAAAAGAGCGTTTAATTATGAATCTATTATTTTGAAATTATTTTTAAATTAAAAATAATTTATGAAGTTTCAATCGAACGTTTACATTTGTTCAACTACTGAGGCTTTCCAATTGTCTTTTTAAATATTCTTTTCAAAATTTTGTTTAAAAAAATAATTTTAAAAATCTGCAGGAATCTAGTAATAATATTATTATCTTGGAACTCGAATTTTTCCTACAATTCTTTTAAAATCCTGTAAAAGTAAAAAAAACTACCTTAAAATCATCCAGATTCTTTTTTGACAATTTTGGAAATCTTATTAAATATTCTTTTTAAATTAATTTTTCAAACAAAATAAATTATTGTTAGTTTTTCTAGGAATTTTTATACACATTTTTTATTTATTTAAAACCTTTTAAATTGTTTAAAAAGATTATAAATTATGTGTTCAAAATCTTCAAAAACCTACATTATCTATTGAATGGTTTTAAATCTTTTCACGTTTTAAATTATTTTGGAATCTTTTCAAAACTTCTAAATATATTTTAAACTTGATCGATTATTTTTCAAATTAATAATTGTTCAATTGTCATTTATTAATCAAAATTTTTTTTTCAAATCTTTTTAAATATTCTCTTAAAATTAATTTTTCAAAATAAAAAATCATTTTAAATTTTCCCAGCAAACATAAGAATTTTTTTATTTTCTTAAAATCTTTAAAGATCCTTGAAAATCTTCAAAATTTTATTTTGAAACCTTCAGAAATCTAAATTTAGTTTTTTATTTTTCAAAATATTTTCCAGTTTTAAATTAATTTTTAATTTTCTCAAAGCTTGTAAATTATTTCTTAAACTAACTCAAATTTTTAATAAATTGATGATTGTTCATTTTTTATTTATGCATCAAAATTCATTAATTTCACTTACATTTATTAAAAATGTGTTAAATAGAACAATTAAAATTCTAACGTTTAAAGTTTAATTTATGATTATTTATTTATATATTTAATTATGAATCTATTAATTTGAAATTGTTTTAAAATTAAAAATAATTTATAAAGTTTTAATCGAACGTTTACATTTGTTTAACTAGTGAGGCTTTCAAATTGAAAAATTTCTATTTTTAATGTTAAATCTCTAACTTGCTTAATTTTGAACTGATTCAGAATCTTCCTGTAAAATCAATTATTGTTCAATTTTCAATAATGGAACTACAGTTTAATGTGATTTATTATATACGAAAAAATTCTTGGTAAAAGTGTATTATTTTTTTAAATTGTAGTTTCTTGTAGAAACTTATATTATATATTTTACAAAAATTGATAGTGAAGTCTAATTTGTAATTTGTAATTTTCTACAATAATTTACGTAAAATTAAAAGTGTTTTTTGAATTGTAGAAACTTATACTTTATTGTTAATTTTTTTACGTTCCTACAAGAAAATACAAAAAAAAAATGAGCTATTTGTATTTAACTGTTAAATTTTGCATATTTTTTACAAAAAAGTATACCGATTTTAACCAAAAATTACAGTTTAAGAAATGTACTTTCTCGTAAAAATTTTTTCCACCAGGGATATTTTGTGTTTTATTTTTATAAAATGAAATCGAAGAACAAAAAATAATATTATGATCCATTACCCTTTCGGCAAGAGCGACCGATCCAGCATGAAATTTGGCCATTTTTTCTATTGCTCTGAGACAGTGTTCAAAAGACAATCCTTTGAATCTATCCCCAATAAAGTATCCTTCTCTCCTGAGGTCTTCCATAATGATATAATTTGACTTTTCATCCCCATAAAAAAGAAAAGGCGAAACTGAGCAATCTGCATATTTTTCTATTTTCGGCAGCACTTTTGTAAACATGTACATTTCGGTACGAAATGCTTCATCTACAGTTTCTGATCCCGAATTAGTTGCAGAATTTGGAATCTTCATTTTGACAATTAAACTCGTTTCTTGAATATTTTTTGGATTTCTTGTATTTCCATTCTCGTTTTTGCAATATTTTACCAGTATTCTTTGGATTTCACTGAGAAAATTATCGCCTTTAGAAGTAGCCAATTCCTTTTTTATTTCCAAAACTTGGATGTTTTTGTCATTTTTATGTGCTTGAAGAATGCGCTCGCAGAATGACTCGTTAATTTCTGTGAGTTCCATGATTGACAGAAAAATATTTTTCTTTTCGTAATCGGAATTTCTGTCAATCAGTTGAAAAGTGATGTTTGCTTACCGATACTGGAAGTGTTTAAATCAATGTTATCAAGTTTCTGTTGCAAGATTGGGTCAAGCTGTCTAAATAGAAATCAATTTTCAAAATAAAAAAATTTTCAATTTTCAAGATCTATAAATAAAAATTTCTTAAATTTGGATGATTTTGAAGATGAAAGTCCAATTTTTGATTCTAAATCTTCCAAACTCAAATTTCGATTGTATATCGTTAAAATTAAAGCATTTTCAATTTTAACAGTTAAATCTTGCGTATTTTTTAATCGTAAATTTTCAAAATTAAAAACTCTTTAATTTAAAAAAATCTATATTTCTTAATTTTAAATAGTAACAATGGAAAACTGTTCAAGTTTAAAGATCTAAAAATAAAAATTCCTAAATTTAGATGATTTTAGAAATAAATTTTGAAGATTTAAAATAGAAAATTTTGAATATTTTTAATTAAGACTCTTTAATATTTAATCTGTATAATAAGAAATTATGCAATTTTAAATGCCTTTTTTGAAATAGTTCAATTTCGAACATTTAAAATCGAAAACTTCAGTTCTAAAATGTTACAATTTAAAGCTTCACCAATTTTGAATTTTTAAATCAATTTTTTAAATTATTCAAGTTACAGATTTTTTTAAATTAAAAACCTTTCAATTTTAGCGTTTTAAAATTCAAAGTTCAACAGTTTAAAAGACTTACCATTAAAATTCTTCATTTTTAAGCATGTATAAATAAAAATGCTTAAATCCTGAAAATCAAAAGAAGAGTTTTCAATTCTTAATTTTCCAAATTGAAGCAATTTTATATTATAAAGTATAAAAATTACAGAATTTTTAATTGTTAAACCAAAAACTTGCATAATTTGAAAAAGATCATCAAATTTACAAAATTTTCAATGATTAAATTTTTAAATTAAAAACTTTTCAATTTTAACGTTTAACAATTCAAAGTTCAACAATTTTGAAGACTTACCATTAATAGAAGTGTTCTATTTTAAACATGTATAAACAAAAATGCTTAGATTCCGAAAATCAAAAAAAAAGTTTTCAATACTTAATTTTCCAAATTTAAAAAATTTCGATTATAAAGCATCAAAATTTCAGAATTTTTAAATGTCAGGCGCAAAATTTGCATTATTAAAAAAAAGCATCAAAGTTACAGAAATATTAATTTTTAATTAAAATTTTTTTTAACTTTTCAATTTTAACGTTTTGCAATTCAAAGTTAAACAATTTTGAAGACTTACCATTGAAACTGTTCAATTTTAAACATTTATAAATAAAAATGCTTAAATTCCGAAAATCCAAAAAAAAGTTTTCAATACTTAATTTTCAAAATTTTAAAAGTTTCGATTATAAGGCATCAAAATTTCAGAATTTTTTAATGTCTAACTCAAAATTTACATAATTAGAAAAAAGCATCAAAGTTACAGAATTTTTAAAATTAAAAACTTTTCAATTTTAACATTTTGCAATTCAAAGTTCAACATTTTTAAAAACTTGCCATTGAAAACTGTTCAATTTTAAGCATATATAAATAAAAATGATTAAATTCTGAAAATCAAAAAAAAGTTTTCAATACTTAATTTTCAAAATTTTAAAAGTTTCGATTATAAGGCATCAAAATTTCAGAATTTTTTAATGTGTAACTCAAAATTTGCATAATTAGAAAAAAGCATCAAAGTTACAGAATTTTTAAAATTAAAAACTTTTTAATTTTAACATTTTACAATTCAAAGTTCAACAATTTTGAAGACTTACCACTAATAGAACTGATCTATTTTAAACATTTATAAATAAAAATGCTTAAATTCCGAAAATCAAAAAAAAAGTTTTCAATACTTAATTTTCAAAATTTTAAAAGCTTCGATTATAAGGCATCAAAATTTCAGAATTTTTTAATGTCAAACTCAAAATTTGCATAATTAAAAAAAAAGCATCAAAGTTACAGAAATATTAATTTTTAATTTTAAAAATTTTTAACTTTTCAATTTCAACGTTTTACAATTCAAAGTTCAACAATTTTAAAGACTTACCATTAAAACAGTTCTATTTTAAACATGTATAAACAAAAAATTTTAAATTCCGAAAATCAAAAAAAGAGTTTTCAATATTAAATTTTCCAAATTGCAGAAATTTCGATGATTAAGCATCTAAATTACTGAATTTTTAATTGTAAAACTCAAAACTTGCATTATTACAAAAAATTATCAAAGTTACAGAATTTTTTAAATTAAAAACTTTTCAATTTTAACATTTTGCAATTCAAAGTTCAACATTTTTAAAGACTTGCCATTGAAAACTGTTCAATTTTAAGCATATATAAATAAAAATACTTAAATTCTGAAAATCAAAAGTAGAGTTTTCAATCCTAAATTTTTCAAATTGAAGAAATTTCTAATATAAAGCATCAAAATTACAGAATTTTTTAATGTCAGACATAAAATTTGCATAATTAAAAAAAAGCATCAAAGTTACAGAAATATTAATTTTTAATTTTAAAAATTTTTAACTTTTCAATTTTAACGTTTTACAATTCAAAGTTCAACCATTTTAAAGACTTACCATTAAAACTGTTCAATTTTAAACATTTACAAATAAAAATGCTTAAATTTCGAAAATCAGAAAAGAGTTTTCAATATTGAATTTTCCAAATTGCAGAAACTTCGATCATTAAGCATCAAAATTACTGAATTTTTAATTGTAAAACTCAAAACTTGCATAATTTTTTTTTAAATCATTCAAGTTACAGAATTTTCAATTTTTGAAATTAAAAACCTTTCAATTTTAACGTTTTACAATTCAAAGTTCAACATTTTTAAAGACTTGCCATTAATAAAACTGTTCTGTTTTAAACATGTATGAAAAAATGCTTAAATTCCGAAAATCAAAAAGAAGTTTTTAATACTTAATTTTCCAAATTTAAAACATTTCGATCATAAAGCATCAAAATTTCAGAATTTTTTAATGTCAGGCTCAAAATTTGCATTATTAAAAAAAAAGCATCAAAGTTACAGAAATATTAATTTATAATTAAAAATTTTTTTAACTTTTCAATTTTAACGTTTTGCAATTCAAAGTTCAACAATTTTAAAGACTTACCATTAAAACTGATCAATTTTAAACATTTATAAATAAAAATGTTTCATTCCGAAAATCAGAAAAAAGAGTTTTGAATAATAAATTTTCCAAATTGCAGAAATTTCGATCATTAAGAAATTACAGAATTTTAAATTCTAAAACTCTAAATTTGCATAATTAAAAAAAATATATCAAAGTTACAGAATTTTGGACTTTTCAAATTAAAAACTTTTCAATTTTACAATTCAAAGTTCAACATATTTTAAGGCTTACAATTAATAAAACTGTTCTATTTTAAACATGTATAAACAAAAATGCTTCAATTCCGAAAATCAAAAAAAAGTTTTCAACACTTAATTTTCAAAATTTTAAAAATTCCTATCAAAAAGCATCAAAATTTCATAATTTTTTTAAGTCAAACTCAACATTTGCATAATTAAAAAAAGCATCAAAGTTACAGAAATATTAATTTTTTTTAATTTTTCAATTTTAACGTTTTGCAATTCAAAGTTAAACAATTTTGAAGACTTACCATTAAAACTGTTCAATTTTAAACATTTATAAATAAAAATGCTTAAATTTCGAAAATCAAAAAAGAGTTTTCAATATTGATTTTCCAAATTGCAGAAATTTCGATCATTAAGCATCAAAATTACTGAATTTTTAATTGTAAAACTCAAAACTTGCATAATTTTTTTTTTAATCATTCAAGTTACAGAATTTTCAATTTTTGAAATTAAAAACCTTTCAATTTTAACGTTTTACAATTCAAAGTTTAACATTTTTAAAGACTTACCATTAATAAAACTGTTCTGTTTTAAACATGTATAAAAAAAATGCTTAAATTCCGAAAATCCAAAAAAAAGTTTTTGATACTTAATTTTCCAAATTTAAAACATTTCGATCATAAAGCATCAAAATTTCAGAATTTTTCAATGTCAAACTCAAAATTTGCATAATTAAAAAAAAGCATCAAAGTTACAGAAATATTAATTTTTAATTTTAAAAATTTTTA
Organism: Andricus curvator; assembly: GCA_932195095.1. NCBI lineage: Eukaryota > Metazoa > Arthropoda > Insecta > Hymenoptera > Cynipidae > Andricus > Andricus curvator. Next base: position 47,827 of record CAKNYM010048642.1, read on the forward strand.
ACTTTTCAATTTCAACGTTTTACAATTCAAAGTTCAACAATTTTAAAGACTTACCATTAAAACAAGTTCTATTTTAAACATGTATAAACAAAAATTTTTAAATTCCGAAAATCAAAAAAAGAGTTTTCAATATTAAATTTTCCAAATTGCAGAAATTTCGATCATTAAGCATTCAAATTACTGAATTTTTAATTGTAAAACTCAAAACTTGCATAATTTTTTTTTTTTAAATCATTCGAATTACAGAATTTTCAATTTTTAAAATTAAAAACTTTTCAATTTTAACATTTTGCAATTCAAAGTTCAACAAATTTAAAGACTTGCCATTAATAAAACTGTTATATTTTAAACATGTATAAACAAAAATGCTTAAATTCCGAAAATCAAAACAAAAATTTTAATACTTGATTTTCCAAATTTAAAAAATTCCGATCATAAAGCATCAAAATTTCAGAATTTTTTAATGTCAAACTCAAAATTTGCATAATTAAAAAAAGCATCAAAGTTACAGAAATATTAGTTTTTAATTAAAATTTTGTTTAATTTTTCAATTTTAACGTTTTGCAATTGAAAGTTAAACAATTTTGAAGACTTACCATTAAAACTGTTCAATTTTAAACAATTATTAATAAAAATTCTTCAATTCCGAAAATCAAAAAAGAGTTTTCATTATTAAATTTTCCAAATTACAGAAATTTCGATCATTAAGCATCAGAATTACTGATCAAAATTAGATAATTTTTAGTTGTAAAACTTAAAACTTGCATAATTTATAATTTTAAATTGTCAAAATTATAAACTATTTAATTTAAACTATTTTCAATTAAAATCTTTAAAATTATAATGAGCTAAAATTGAAAACTTTTCAATTTTGAAGATGTGTAAATAAAAAAAATTATAATTAAAAAATTATTCGATGTTTTTGAGGCTTAATTCAAAATAATTTGAAATTAATTTGAAACTCATGTAAATCATTATATTTGCACAATTTGAAATTGTAAAACATAAAACTTGCATATTTTTTAATTCTTGAATTTGGAAAATATAGAATTACAAACTATTTATTTTTAAAAATTTATATTCTAAAGGTATGTAATTTTGAAAGTTTTTTTTAATAGCTTAATATTGAAGAATTACAATTTAAAATTCTTTAACTTCAACGATTATCAGTTGAAGACTATTAACTATTAATTATTATTTAATATGACATATTAATCGAAATCAGTATAGAATTAGTAAAATTTCCACTAATTCCTGTTCATAATAATCTTTCCATAATCTTCTCTCTAAATCTGAATTAGTAAAAATTTTACGAACTGAATTAGTAATTGATGGCTAACTCATGAAATAGAATTTAATATTTTATCATTTTGCTATTGAAATATTAAAAAAATCACAATTTTGTTTGACTAAAGTCAATTAGTGAAATTATTGATTGATACTTTAGTCGTTTCGGTTCATAATCAATTATTGAACATTTTTCGTCAATTTCAATAAAGTTAAAAATTTTATACAATTGCATTCTTTTATCAAACTTTTTATTTTACAATTATATATTTATTATTATTTCTTCATTATTATAATTATTTGTTTATTTAACAATTTCTAAAAAAAAAGTTTTTAGACATACTGCAAAATGTGCAACATACATGCCTGATTAAAAACGACTTTACCTACTTGCCTACATACATAATAAAAATATAAATTTGACATTACTTTTAATTAATAGGCCATAAATATATTCATTAAAAAAATCATATTTTGACTAATCGGATTACTAAGTTTCTGCTAATCTTTAGTCACTTCTTTCTATTTAAATCAACAGAATTTACAATGTTTTAATTTTAATTGTAGAAAATTCTTCAGTGTTGAATGCTTGACTTTGAAAATTTGAATAACTATATATATTACGTATAAATCGGAAAAGTTTTTTCTGAGATTCGAGTGGTCTATTTTCATAAAAAAATTTTCAATAAATAACTTTCTGTCAACAATTGTTAGTAAAAGTATTTTGCTTACGGTGTTCTTTTTTGTTATTAGTGTTTTGCTCACTATATAAAATAAATATAAGTCAAGTTCCCCTCATATATTCAAATAACAATTTTTTATAGTCTGTCACAAAAAATGCACTTTTCCACCTACAACGACTGTCGACGATAAATGTATATCAGTACTGATCACTTTATACTTTTCATCGTATATATCTCCCGCTCTCATTCTTGGTTATACAGGTTTTATGTATCACAAATTGAGAGATAGAAGCCAATCTTTTGTACCTAGATTTATAATCATAAGTAATGTACATATTTACACAAGTCTTTTTCAGAAAATCGTGCATTGCCAGACGACTCTGCAATTAATCAATAACAATAATAATCTTGAAATTACCAGGAAATAGACGGGAATAAACAAAAATCGGCAAAAAACGGAAAATAACGGGGAATACAAATTTGAGCCAGAAATCATATTTGAAGTTTTGGAAAATGTGAATTTTAAAAGGTTTGAATAGAATCAAAAAATGTTTTTGAGATTTCTGGGAAAATTGATCATGATTTTTTATTTTTAAAAATTAGTTAAGGTAGGCGCCAAGCGCCTATAAAAAAGGGTTTCTTAGCCTCTTAAGAGATTAATTAAATCGTTCAAACCTTTCCCTCCCCTACTCCCCCTACATTCCCCTACTTCCTCTACTCATACTTCAACCTTTGCTTCCCGTACCTGCCCCAACCACTTCCTTATCTACTTCTTTCTCTCCTCTCTTTCACAGCTGACACTCATACATACACCTGGTTCCTCTCCTCATACTTCAACCTTCGCTTTCCCTATCTGCCCCAACTTGTTCATCTACTTCCCCCTCTCCTCACCTACGCAGCTGACACTCATACATACACCTGGTTCCTCTCCTCATACTTCGCTACTCCAACCTTCGCTTTCCCTATCTGCCCCAACTTGTTCATCTACTTCCCCCTCTCCTCACATCCGCAGCTGACACTCATACATACACCTGGTTCCTCTCCTCATACTTCGCTACTCCAACCTTTGCTTTCTGTACCTGCCCCAACTTCTTCTTCATCTACTTCCCCCTCACCTACGCAGCTGACACTCATACATACACCTGGTTCCTCTCCTCATACTTCAACCTTCGCTTTCCCTATCTGCCCCAACTTCTTCTTCATCTACTTCCCCCTCTCCTCACCTACGCAGCTGACACTCATACATACACCTGGTTCCTCTCCTCATACTTCGCTACTTCAACCTTTGCTTCCTGTACCTGCCCCAACTTGTTCATCTACTTCCCCCTCTCCTCACCTACGCAGCTGACACTCATACATACACCTGGTTCCTCTCCTCATACTTCGCTACTTCAACCTTTGCTTCCTGTACCTGCCCCAACTTGTTCATCTACTTCCCCCTCTCCTCACTTCCGCAGCTGACACTCATACATACACCTGGTTCCTCTCCTCATACTTCAACCTTCGCTTTCCCTATCTGCCCCAACTTGTTCATCTACTTCCCCCTCTCCTCACCTACGCAGCTGACACTCATACATACATCTGGTTCCTCTCCTCATACTTCGCTACTCCAACCTTTGCTTTCTGTACCTGCCCCAACTTCTTCTTCATCTACTTCCCCCTCTCCTCACTTCCGCAGTTGACACTCATACATACACCTGTTTTCTCTCCTCATACTTCGCTACTCCAACCTTTGCTGTTCCTCTCCTCATACTTCAACCTTTGCTTCACCTACCTGCCCCAACTGCTTCCTTATCTACTTCTTCCTCTCCTTAATTCCGCAGTTGACACTCATACATACACCTGGTTCCTCTCCTCATACTTCAACCTTCGCTTTCCTTGGCTACCCCAACTTTTTCCTTATCTACTTCTTCCTGTCCCCACTTTTGCAGCTGGCACTCATACATACACCTGGTTCCTCTCCTCATACTTCAACCTTCGCTTTCCCTATCTGCCGCAACTTGTTCATCTACTTCCCCCTCTCCTCACTTCCGCAACTGACACTCATACATACGCCTGGTTCCTCTCCTCATACTTCGCTACTTCAACCTTTGCTTCCTGTACCTGCCCCAACTTTTTCCTCATCTACTTCCTCCTCTCCTCACTTTCGCCTCTGACACTCATACATGCACCTGCTTCCTCTCCTCATACTCCAACCTTCTCTTCTTCTACCTGCCCCAACTTCTTCCTCATCTACTTCACCCTGTCCTCACTTCCGCGGCTGGCACTCATACATACACCTGCTTTCTCTCCTCATAGTTCAACCTTTGCTTCACCTACCTGCCCCAACTGCTTCCTTATCTACTTTTTTCTCTCCCTAATTCCGCAGTTGACACTCATACATACACCTGGTTGCTCTCCTCATACTTCAACCTTCGCTTTCCCTGCCTACCCCAACTTTTTCCTCTTCGACTTCCCCCTGTCCCCACTTCCGCAACTGACACTCATTCATACACCTGCTTCCTCTCCTTATACTTCAACCTTCGCTTCCCGTACCTAACCCAACTTGTTCTTCATCTACTTCGCCCTCTCCTTACTTCCGCAGCTGACACTCATACATACATCTGGTTCTTCTCCTTATATTTCAACCTTTGATCCCATACCTGCCCCAACTGTTTCCTCATCTACTTCCTCCTCTCCTCACTTCCGCCTCTGACACTCATACATGCACCTGCTTCCTCTCTTCATACTTGAACCTTCGCTTCCTCTACCTGCCCCCACTTCTTCCTCATCTACTTTCTCATATACTTCCTCATCTGCTTCCTCATCTACTTCCCCCTCTCCTCACTTCCGCAGCTAACACTCCCCTTTCACTACTTTCCCATCCCACTTTCCCCTCCTTTCTCCACCCCTCATTTCCTTCTCCTCACCTCATTTCCCATCGCTGCCCCTACTCTCCCGCCCCTTATTTATCCCACTTACCCTCTTCTCATTTCTCCTACTTCTTCCCCTATCCTCATTTTCCTCACTTCCCCTCCTTGGAAAAAAGTGCGGAAAACGGATGGACACTAGAGTGGTCCAAATTTTTTTTCTAAGATTCATGCATATCACCCGGACATTTGTTCGAATCCACACAAGAATAAATCCATTTTTTTTTTTTTTCGAAAAAAAATGGGTGGTCCAAATTTTTTTCTCTCGAATTTTCATGCATATAGCCCATAAATTTTTTTAAATCCACAAAAAAAATATTTCTTTTTGTTTGGAAAAAAAATCATATTTAGAGATGGCGCAAGCCCCATGAAGTTTAACACGTATTTCCCATAAGAAAACAAGACATTTTTGTCAATTTTATGCAGAATCCTTAATATTAACTTAATCGAGTTGAAACTCAACATTTCTCTTCACAACTAACCATAAAATACGAATAAAATATTACTTTTAAAATATTACCCCCATAAGTCTATTTTATAGGGTCCGAAGAAAACCCCGTACGTAAAAAATGGGTTTTGCGAGTTTTTGGCGCTAGTTATGATTAGATGTTAAAATGAATTGTTTAAACAATTTATTATTGTTTTTAGCAATTTTCTCTTACAATACAAAATAAAAGAGTTAAAAAGTTGCGGTTTTTTCAAGAAATTTCTACTAATTGTCCAATTTTTAATTAGAGTGAAGTGATAATTAAAGTTAACAAACTTAATTGTTTGAGCAATTCATTATTATTGTTAATAATACGCTTTTAGAATAATGTTAGAAAATTGCAGTTTTTTCAAAAAATTTTCACTTTTTGTCCAATTTTCAATCAGAGTGAGGTGAATAAGTAATTGAAGTTAACAAAATTAATTGTTTAATCAATTTGTTTTGATTGATAATAATATTCCATTTGAGTACTGTTAGAAAGTTGCGGTTTTTATGAAATTTTCAACTATTTTGTCTAGTTTTCACTTAAAGTGAATTAATTATTAATTAAATTTAGCAAAAATAATTGTTTGAACAAACTATTGTTGTTTATAACTATCTTCTCTTAGATAATTATTAGAAAGTTGCGGTTTTTCAGAAATGTTGGGCTCTGCTTTGGCTTTTTAATAATGAACAAATAATAAATAAACAATATAAAGAATCATTTTTTAAATAATATTTTTCTTGTTCGTGAATATATTTTTCTGGAATAAAATCATTTTTTTGGTAAGACACGTATTTTTCGTTTTAATCGTGAAAAATGCTATTAGAAATGAAAATTAAATTTTTCGGTAAAACTATGCAAGATATGAAAAAATAATTCAACAAAAATTTTCATCCAAAAGAGATCTACAAATTTGTTATATATAATTTTTTTATAAGACGCGTAATTTTTGTTTTAATCGTAAAAAATTATATTTAAGAAAATGAAATTTTTTTGAAAAACGGCACAATAATACGAAAAAAAATCTGCCCGCTTCGCGGGCACATTCTCATGGCGCGCTTCGCTCGCAAGTTTGAGCGCGCCTAGGGCGCGCGACTGTTGGATCTCGCGCTTCGCGCTCGATCATATATTTATCTCGCGCTTCGCGCTCGATTATGTATTCACCTCGCGCTACGCGCTCGGGCGTATTTGCATCGCGCTTTACGCTAGGCTCCTCTAGATTTTTGAACTTCGTGTTCGACTTCGATGAAAAGAAAAAGTTTGTTTGCAAATATTATAAAATTATCAAAACCTCTACATATTAAGTGATTGTTGAATTTGCTTTTATTTTAGACTGAAAAGGAACTTTATTTACTCAAGGTTCTATCGACCTTAAGGAACACATTCTCATCCAGACACTCGCGCTTCGCGCTCGATATTTGATTTGAAAATCATTTGAACCGTATGATAGAAACAAAAAAGTTTGAGCGCACTTACGGCGTGCGATTTGGTAAATACACTGAGCGCGCACTTTGTGCTTCGTGTTATATGTTCTTCATACACAAATTACTAAATTTGTATTTGATTTCAAATGAAAAGTAATGATATAATTCAGGCGACAAATTTTATTAGTTAACATTTTATTTTAGCTTGTGCCGTTTATCAAAAAAGTTAATTTTTTCATTTTGAATATATTCTTACCACAAAAATTGATTACGGGTGTGTAAGTCTTTTTTGAATGCACAATTTTTGTTCATTTATATGTTTTCGTACCTTGTATTGTTTTTTCAAAAATTTGATTTTTTTTACTGTCAATGTTATTTTCGCGAATAAAACAAAAACCACGCATCCTATCGAAACATGAGTCACAATAAATTTGTACCTCTTCCTTGGATGAACAAATTTTGATTTGGTCATTTTTTCGTAGCTGGTAATATTCGTCTGAAAATTTGATTTTTCTATTTTCAATGCTGTTTTTTACGAATAAAACAAAAACTACGCGTCATATCAAGAAGTGAGTGATAAGAAATTTGTAGATCTTTTTTAGATGCACAATTTTGGTGAGATGGCCTTTTCTGGTATCTTGCATAGTTTTACAGCAAAATGGCTTTTTTGATTTTTCATTAATTTTTTGTGCGATCAAAATTTGAATTTTTTATTTTTCGAAAAATTCAAAAAGTTGTCATGAAAATATTATAGGGTGTTCAGGAATCAACGTTTTTCTCCTCTTGACTTTTTTTCATATCGTGCGTTTTTCGGCTTAAAATGATCATTTTCGTTTGTTTTTTGGAATTTTGAAAATGCTATAACTCCAGTAATTTTTTTTTTATCACGAAAAGTCATAAGAATATTTTGTTCGTCATTTTGCGTACTACTAATAACCGTACATAGAATTTTCAAATCTTCCAAAAAAGGGGTCTCAAAAATTTTCAAAATGTGCTCACTTTTTGGATTTTCATCCAAAATAGCTGGTTAACGAACTCGTTCTCTATTTTTCGGCCATAAAAAAGTGTGCCAAAGCTCAATCAAATCTGATCATTTTTTCGAAAGTTATCGTGGCTACAGACAGACAGACAGACAGACAGACACCTTCGTAAAAATCGTTTTTTCTGACTCAGGAGGTCTCAAAACGTGGAGATTTGATGAAAACCGACTATGTCAAATTTTACATAAAACCAATACCTTCTCATTAGAATGAGAATGTAAAAATAAATAAACAAAAGTTGTTCACCAAAAAAAGATCGAACAATTTTTAATAATTTGTTTTAAGAAGATGCGTAGTTTTTGTTTTATTCGTGAAAAATGAAATTACAAATAAGCAAATCAATTTTTTGGAAAAAACCACGAGGTAGGTACAATAAAATGTTTAAAAACAAATTTTTTTGCCTAAATTAGATCTAAGAATTTGCTTTTGACCTTTGTTCCCGTGAGACGCGTGATGAGAATGTGTTCGTTCAAGGCGAAGGAGCTTTAACAAAAGAGAATTCACAATCATTAAATTTCAATCGTCGATGGTTTGAAAACTGAACTATTTTTTTGAAAAATAGTTCATTTTTTATTTCAAAATTCATATTTTAACTGAAAATTCGTTTTTTTTTGTTGGAACATTCATTTTTGAACTGAACAAATAAAAAATGTAATTTTCCGGGAAAACTGTACGAAATACAGAAAAAATGTTGACTAGCAAAATTGTTCATTTTAAAAAGATAAACAAATTTTCTTGAAACCTTTTTGTTGGTAAGACACGTATTTTTCGTTTTAATCGTGAAAAATGCTATTAAACATAAAAATTCATTTTTTCGGTAAAACTATGCAAGATATGAAAAATTGATTCAACAAAAATGTTCATCCAAAAAATATCTACTAATTTGTTGCTAATTATTTTTTATAGGACGCGCAGTTTTTGTTTTAATCGTAAAAAATAACATAAAAAATTTAAAAATTTAAATTTTTGGAAACCAACGCAAGATTTAAAAAAAATGAATCAAGCAAAGTTGTTTATCCAAAAGAGATCTACAAATTTGTTATATATAATTTTTTGATAAGACGCGTAATTTTTGTTTGAATCGTAAAAAATTATATTTAAAAAAAATGAAATTTTTTGAAAGACGGCACAATAATACGAAAAAAAAGTAAATAGACAAAAGTTGTTCACCAAAAAAAGATCAAAAAGTTTTTTTTTTTTTTAAGAAGATGCGTAGTTTTTGTTTTATTCGTGAAAAATGACATTACAAATAAACAAATCCATTTTTTTGAAAAAAACCACGAGGTAGATACAATAAAATATTTAAAAAAAAATTCTTCTGCCTAAATTAAGTCTAAGAATTTGCTTTTGACCTTTTTTCCCGTGAGACGCGTCATGATGATGTGTTCGTCAAGCCGAAGGAGCTTTAACGAAAGAGAATTCACAATCATTAAATTTCAATTGTCGATGGTTTGAAACTTGAACTATTTTGTTGAAAAATAGTTTATTTTATATTTTAAAATACATATTTTAACTGAAAATTTGTTTTTTTTGTTTGAACATTCATATTTGAACTGAAAATTAAACCATTTCGTTTTCGGTTAAAAATTATTTTTTTTTAGTTGAAAATTCATGTATTTTGTTGAAAATTCATCTGTTTTGGTATCTCAATTACTTGGATAAAAATTATTTTTTGTTGTTGACAATTCTTTTTTTTTTATGAATTCAACTCTTTGTGATTTAAAATTAATTTTTTTCGTTGAAATGTCGACTACTACATTTTTTCTGGAAGAATATTCATAACTTTAGTTGGAAATTCATCTGCTTGGTTGAAAATGTAACTATTTCGTTGAAAATTCGTCTTTTTGGTAGAAAATTCATCTATTTGGTTGAAAGTTTAACTATTTGGTTCAAAACGTTTTTGTTAAAAATTCATATTTTCGGGTTACAAAATTAAACCATTTTATAGAAAATTAATTTTTTCTGGTAAAAAGTCATCTATTTGGTAAAAAATGTAACTATTCCGTTATAAATTTAACTATTTGGTTTAAAACTAATTTTTGGTGTTAAAAATTTATATTTTGCGGTTAAAAAATTAAAATTCTCTAGAAAATTTGTATTTTTTGGTGAAAATTCATCTATTTGGTTGAAAATTCAACTATTTGGATTAAAAATAACTTTTTTGTTCAAAATTAATATGTATGTTGAATTTTCGATCCAGAAACCAGTTATAAACTTTCTTATTTTTAAAGCTTGAATTTCATCAATTATTTTCTAAATTTTTCGTTGTTTTTAATTTATTTTGGAGGCAGTTTGTGCAAAATTGTCAAAGCATCTGAAAAAGTCAAAGCTTCTAAAAAAGATTGACTAATTTATTTAAAATTCGTCTTTTTTTAATAAATTAGACTAATTTATGAAAATTCTTTTTTTTTAAATTAATTTTCATATTTGAAAATTTAGCTATTCCATTTGAGATTGAAAATTGGTGTATTTTGTCGAAAAGTTGTCTTTTTTGGTAGAAAATTAATATTTTTCGATTGGCAATCGAACTACTTAGTAATGGAACTATTTAGTTGAAAAATCGAATTTTAACACGATCAAAAAATTTCCTTGACTTAAAAATAAATTCCCTGATATTTCCAGGTTTTTCCATGTATATAAAAAATCCCTGAAAATTCGAGGTTTTCCAGGTGAGTAGGCACCCTGTGTATGGTCTTTACTTTTTTTTATTATTAAAAGAAACATGAGAACTTTTTAATGCGGAAATATGAAGATTCTGGGTCCTGAATTCGATGAAAGTGCTTGATCGTGCTTGTTCGAACTTTGACGATCACGCATCGCATCGTCAAGCGAAATTAACTTTTGTCCGCACCCTCGAAATTACTCGGTCACGCGTAACAGTTTCATCGCCCTTTTCGTCAACCCCTCGATTTTACTCATTTCCTAATATAAACGTACTTTCGCAGTTTGGCAAGCCGTTCATCCGATAGACCTATACCGACAATCACTTAAAGTTAATTTGCGTGCAATCACCCATATTCAAAACTTGTACCATTAAAATTCAAAAGGGGAAAATGAATCGAGATTATGCCTCCAATTATTGTCCTCTGTACAGCGTAAAAAGAGCACCGGAAAAAAAATTTTAGTTGACGCACTTAAAAAAAAAATTAAGCCTTTTCTTTGAAAAATAGCCAAACTCGGAATTTGTTTATGAAAATTGTTTGAATAATAAATATTTCTTGGAAATATGCAAATCAAAGTATCATATCAAACAGTCGCCGGAAAAAATTCTTAATTGACTATGTTAAAAAAATGGAGCCTATTCGTTGGAAAATAGCCAATCTCGGAATTTTTACATGAATATTGTTTGAATAATCAATAATTCTTCTTAATTTGCAAAGTATCGTGGGAAAGAGTTATTGGCAAGATATTCTTTGTTTATTCCGTAAACAAATTAAGCCTACTTGCTGAAAAATAGCCAAACTCTGAATCTGTTTAAGAAAATTGTTCGAATAATAAATATTTCTTGGAAATATGCAAAGCAAAGTATCATATCAAACAGTCACCGGAAAAACATTCTCAGTTTACTCAGTTTGAAAAATGAAGCCTTTTCGTTGAAAAATAGCCAAGCTCAAAATTTGTTTATGATAATCGTTTGAATAATTGATCATTCTTGTGAATTTGCAAAGTATCATATCAAACAGTCGCCGGAAAAAATTCTCAATTGATTCCGTTGAAAAAAATAGAGCCTACTCCTTGAAAAATAGCCTATCTCGGAATTTTTATATGAAAATTGTTTAAATAATTAATAATTCTTCTTAGTATGCAAAGTATCGCAGGATATTCAACCATTCAACCATCGCTTCCCCACCCATTCCCCAAACTTTTTTTTATCCACTTTCCCCGGTCCTCACTTCCCCTACTTCCCCCCCCCACATTTCCCATCACTTACCCTACCCCCTTATTCCCCCGCCTGTCCCCTAATTCCCCTTTCTTGACTTCCCCTTATTTCCCTATCACTTCCCCTACTTCCGCTCCCCTCATTTCCCATCACTTCACCGACTTCCCCTCCCCTTATTTTTTCTCGCTTTTCTTTAATGAATACAAATACAAATACAAAAATAGCCAAACTCGGAATTTGTTTATGAAAATTGTTTGAATAATAAATATTTCTTGGAAATATGCAAACCACTATAGGAAAGAGTAAACGAAAAGACATTCTTAGTTAATTCTGTAAACAAATTCAACCTACTTGCTGAAAAATAGCCAAACTCTGAATCTGCTTATAAAAATTGTTTGAATCATTAATAATTCTTGTAAATTTAAAAGTATCATATCTAGCAGTCAGCAGAAGAACATTCTCAGTTGACGCAGTTAAAAAAAATTAAGCCGTTTCTTTGAAAAATAGCCAAACTCATAATTTGTTTATGAAAATTGTATAAATAATTAATAGTTATTGTAAATTTGCAAAGTATTATGTCAAACAGTCACCGGAAAAAATTCTTAGTTGATCCGTTGACAAAAAATGAGCCAATTCGTTGAAAAATAGCCAATCTCGGAATTTGTATATGAAAATTATTTAAATAATTAATAATTCTTGGGAATTTGCAGAGAATCATAGAAAAGAGTCATCGGAAAAACATTCTTAGTTAATTCTGGAAAAAATTGAGCCTTTCCGTTGTAAAATAGCCAAACTCTGAATTTCTTCATGGAAAATTGTTTGAATAATTAATAATTCTTTGCAATTTGCAAAGCGTCTGAGAAAACGTTATCGGAAAGCATTCTTTATTGATTCCGTGAATGAATTAAACCCATTTGAATTTGTTTATAAAAATTTATTCAATAATTAATAATTTTTTACAATTTACAAAGCTACCGGAAAGACATTATTAGTTGATTCCGTCAACAAATTCAACCTACTTGCTGAAAAATAGCCTAACTCTGAATCTTTTTATAAAAATTGTTTGAACAAGTGAGAATTCTTGTAAATTTGAAAAGTAGCATATCTAGCAGTCACCGGAAAAACATTCTGAGTTGACTCAGTTACAAAAAATTAGGCCTTTTCGTTGAAAAATAGCCAAGCTCAAAATTTGTTTATGAAAATTGTTTGAATAATTGATCATTCTTTTAAATTTGCAAAGTATCATATCAAACAGTCGCCGAAAAACATTATTAATTGATTCCGTTAGAAAAATGGAGCCTATTCGTTTGAAAATAGCCAATCTCGGAATTTGTATATGAAAATTGTTTAAATAATTAATAATTCTTCCTAATTTGCAAAGTATCGTAGGGAAGATTTATCGGCAAGATATTCTTTGTTTATTTCATAAACAAATTCAGCCTACTCGCTGAAAAATAGCCAATCTCGGAATTTGTATATGAAAATTATTTAAATAATTAATAATTCTTCGGAATTTGCAGAGAATCATAGAAAAGAGTAATTGGAAAAACATTCTAAGTTAATTCTGGAAAAAATTAAGCCTTTCCGTTGTAAAATAGCCAAACCCTGAATTTCTTCATGGAAAATTGTTTGAATAATTAATAATTCTTTGCAATTTGCAAAGCGTCCGAGGAAACGTTATCGGAAAGCATTCTTAATTGATTCCGTAAATAAATTAAACCCATTTGAATTTGTTTATAAAAATTGTTTCAATAATTAATAATTTTTTGCAATTTGCAAATTGACATGAAAAAAGCTATCTGAAAGACATTCTTAGTTGATTCCATAAACAAATTCAGCCTACTTGCTGAAAAATAGCCTAACTCTGAATCTTTTTATAAAAATTGTTTGAATCATTATTAATTCTTGTAAATTTGAAAAATATCATATCTAGCAGTCACCGGAAAAACATTCTCAGTTGACTCAAAACAAAAATTAAGCCTTTTCGTTGAAAAATAGCCAAGCTCAAGATTTGTTTATGACAATTGTTTGAATAATTGATAATTCTTGTAAATTTGCAAAGTATCATATCAAACAGTTGCCGGAAAACATTCTTGATTGATTCCGTTAAAAAATGGAGCCTACTCGTTGGAAAATAGCCAATCTCGGAATTTGTATAAGAAAATTGTTTAGATAATTAATAATTCTTCTTAATTTGCAAAATATCGTAGAAAAGAATTATTGGCAAGATATTCTTTGTTTATTCCATAAACAAATTCAGCCTACTTGCTGAAAAATAGCCAAACTCTGAATCTGTTTATAAAAATTGTTTGAATAATTGATAATTCTTGTGAATTTGAACAGTATCATATCTATCAGTCACCGGAAAAATATTATAAGTTGACTTAGTTACAAAAAAATCAAGCCTATTCGTTGAAAAATAGCCAAACTCAGAATTTCTTTATGAAAATTGTATAAATGATTAATAACTATTTTAAATTTGCAAAGTATCATCTCAAACAGTCGCCGGATAAGATTCTCAATTGATTCCGTTAAAAAAATACAGCCTATTTGTTTAAAAATAGCCAAACTCTGAATCTGTTTAAAAAAATTGTTTGAATAATTGATAATTCTTGTAAATTTGGAAAGTATCATATCTAGCAGTCACGGGAAAAGCGGTATAAGTTGACTTAGTTACAAAAAAATCAAGCCTATTCGTTGATAAATAGCCAATACGAAATTTTTTAAAATAATTAATAATTCTTGGGAATTTGCAATTCTGGAATTTTCGTCATGAAAAAAAGTTATCGGAAAGACATTCTTACTTGATTCCGTAAACAAATTAAACCTATTCATTGAAAAATAGCCAAACTCTGGATTTGTTTATGAAATTGTTCGAATAATTGATAATTCTTGAGAATTTGCAAAAACGCCATAAAAAAGAGTCATCGCAAAGACATTCTTAGCTAATTCTGTAGAAAAATTGAGCCTATCCGTTGAAAAACAAAATTTATTATAAACAAATCTTAGTTGATTCCCTACTCTGAATTTCAATAAGCAAAACATTCATAATCTTCAAAATAACTTTTGTTTATTAATTTGTTTATAACGTAATAAACAATTCTAGATAGTTTTAGCATAGATATAAGAATTTCCCTAAAAAAAAAAATAAAAATTTCTTTAAAAAAAGAAGAAATACTTCTTCGCCCATAATTTTCCCTTTCATTCTACTTCTCCTCCCCTCACTTCCCCTGCTACCCTTCCAATCATCTCCACTAACTTCCCCTACTTCCCCACTCCTTAGTTCTCCTCACTTTCTTTACTCCCCCGACTTTCCATCCCTCATTCCCCCTCCCATAATTTCCCCTCACTGCATGCACCCCCACTCCCTGCATTTCCCATCACTTCACCCACTTTCCCTCCTTTCATTTCCCATGACTTCCCCTCCCTTTATTTCCCCATCACTTCCCCTACTTCCACTCCCTTATTTCGCTTCACTTTTTATACTTCCCCTCCCCTCATTTATTCTCACTTCACCTACTTTTCTTCCCCTAATTTTCCCTCACTTCTTCTACGTCCCCTCTCATCGGTTCCCCTGACTCACTTTAATTCCCCTCTCATCATTTCCCCTCCCATAATTTCCGCTCACTTCTCCTACTTCTCCTCTCCTAACTTCCCCTGCTTCTCCCCCCATAATCTCCCCTATTTTCATACCCCTCATTTTCCCTCACTTCCCATTCTTCTACACACCTCATTTTCCCTCACTTC
>CAKNYM010048642.1:83275-94445 GCA_932195095.1 Andricus curvator
ATTTCATTCAAAGAGATGCATTTCAACCAAAATAGTTGAATTTGGACCCAAGAAGATTAATTTTCTACGAAAAAAGGCGAATTTTTAACTAAAAAAGATCGATTTCAAACGAAAATCAATCGTTAATTAAAAAAATAAATCTACAACCAAAAAAAAATATTTAAATTTTCAACCAAAATAGATCAATTTTCACCCAAGAAGATTAATTTTCTACAGAAAAAGGCAAATTTTTACTAAAAGTGATCGATTTTCAACCAGTATCAATCGTCAAAAATAATTTTTTAACCAAAAAACGAATTTTCAACAAAATATTTAATTTTTCATCTAAAAATATTTTAGATGAAAATAGAGGGATTCAAACAATATTCAACCAAAAGCGATGAATTTTCTACAAAACAGTTGAATTTTTAACCCGCAAATCCTAATTTTCTACAAAAACGTTAATTTCCAAACAAATAGTTCAATTTTCACCCAGGAAGATTAATTTTTCACCAAAAAAGCGAATTTTCAACTAAAAAAAGATCGATTTTTAACAAAAATCAATTGGCATTTAATCTACAAAAAAATAATTTCAAAAAAAATAGTTGAATTTTCAATCAGAGAGATGAATTTTCAACGAAAAAGATTAATTTTCTATTAAAAAGGCAAATTTAGAATTAAAAAAGATCGATTTCCAACCAAAATCAATCGCCAGTTAAAAAAACTAATCTACAATAAAAAAAAATTTCCGAAAAAAAGTTGAATTTTCAATCAAATAGATAAATTTTCTACCAAAAGAGGAATAGATTTAATAGTGGAAAAAATTATTCAAACCAAAAAACGAATTTTCAATTAAAATGAGTAATGTAAAAATAAGTAACAAGACCTTTTTCATCTTTAAAATGAGTAATCTTCGAACAAAAAAATATATTTTTAACAAAATAGTAACAAAAACAAAGTAGTTACCAAGTAGTTGAATTTTCAGCCAAAAAGACGAATTTTCCAGAAAACAGTTGAATTTTTAACTCTCAAATACAAATTTTCAACAAGAAAGTTAATTTCCAACAAAATAGTAGAATTTCTACCCAAGAAAATTAATTTTCTAATAAACAATGACAATTTTCAACTGAAAAGGATCAACCTTCACCAAAATTAATAAATTTAAAAAAAAATAGTCGAACTTTCAAGCAAAAAGATAAATTTTTAACGAAAAATCTTAATTTGCTACCAAAAAAGACGAATTATCAACTAAAAGAGACCAATTTCCTACCAAAAGAGGAACAGTTAAAACAGTAAAAAGAATTCAATCCAAGATACGAATTTTCTACAAAATAGTTGAATTTCCAGCCAAAAAGGCAAATTGTCAACAAAGCAGTTAACATTTCAACCAGGAAGCACGAATTTTCAACAAAAAAGTTCATTTCTAACCAAGTAGTTGAATTTTCACCCAAGAAGATTAATTTTGTAACAAAAAAAGCGATGTTTCAAATAAAAAAGATCGATTTGCAACCAAAAGAGGAATAGATGAATTTACAGTAAAAAAAAATAATTTTGTAACCAAATAACGAGTTTGTAACAAAATGGTTAATTTTTCAACCAAAGAAATGAATTTTCAACGAAGAAGATTAATTTTCTACCATAAAATATGAATTTTCAACGAAAAGTTAATTTATAAACTTTTCTACAAAATAGTTGAATTTTCTACCCCAACATATGACTTATCATCAAAAAAGTTTATTTTCGACTAAATACTTCAATTTTCAACTAAATAAGAGCAATTTGCCACCAAAAATTTAATTTGTTGTTACACATTCAATTTAAAAAAAAATAATAATTTTTATGAGAAAAAAAGACAAATTGGCAACAAAATAGTTAAATTTTTAACTTTTTACCAGAATAAATTAATTTTTAACCCAAAAAGACGAATTTTCTACCAAAAAGGGGAAAATAGGGGAATATGGGGAGAGACTGCGAAGCCTGTGATGAATAAATAGTAATTTTGTTAATTTATAGACTAAAGAATACTAGTTTAATTTTTGAAAGTTGAAGCGTTGAAGTTCATTTTCAATACTTTTAAAACCATAGATTGGGAAACTGAAAATTTTGAATAGAAACAAAATTAATTTTCTACTGCTCACTTTTAGATTTCGGACTACAGACTTTCAAATCCGGACTACACAACATTTTAGGACCTATTGAAACATTCAGTGACTCAACGTGAAAGACTCGATAGAAGAATTGTACTCTGGCAAATAATAATAATATAAATAATAACTAATAGCAAAAACCTTGTTTCAAGAACAGAATGTAAAAACTTAGGAATGTCGATAATGGTACTATCCTAATATTAAAACTCCTTCTTTAAACTGAACATGTCGGATCTTTTGAACATTAACTAAGTAAGTAAAAGTAGTAATCCAGAGAACATGACCTAGCTCTCTCAAGCGAGTCTGAAGTAGCGTAATTCCCTCGAAGGGAGGAGGGATGAAATCAGTCATTTATCCAAAGCCCTAGGCGAATGAGAAGATGAAGATGAGATGAGGATTTGATGAAGGGTGCGAGGGACTAAACGGGCTGACGCTTTAAGCGACGTAAGTTACGGAAACTTCGCTTCCAACTGGTCTCGGGTGCAGATAAGTCCTAATCTCAGTGCATTGCACTCACACCATTTCGGTTTCTCTCAATTCCTGATACCCTCACACCCTTACCTAAAACCCGAAACATCCAAACCCTCTCCACCCCCTTTCTCTTATTCAGTTTGTATCAAGACGCTTGCGCGCGATTACTGAAGCTGGAGGTTTATACCAAGACGTCTGCACCTTCTGAGTTACTACGGGTAGAGATTAAACAGCTTCGGGTTTACGAATCCTTAGACCACGTTTAGGTTGCTCCCGGATTTTCATAATGCCAGGCGTTCTAGGATCATGTCCATCTTAAATTGATCAAAGGACTGGTTCCAGCCTTGTGATTCCGGAGGAAGTAATCGCGATTCCAGACTCTGATGTGAATACGGAATTGTTAGAATTGTTCTATGGACTTGATTAAATTCAGCCTTGCGGCTTAGAATTGATTACAAGTTTAATCTATCGTTTTTTTTCGTTATTATGATGTCCGCTAAATTATATTCATGGTTATAAATGATATTTATAATCATGAATGATATTTGGCGAACATCCAAGATTCTTTCTTTCGTCGCCTGAGCATTCCAACCTGACCTCTAATTTGACTTAGAAAATCTGGAGGCGCTACTCAGTAAGAAGTTGAAGTCCTTCCTGGCAACCCACAGCGCAAGCGTGGCTTCAATGTTCGTCGGGAGCGCGAGCCAATCCTCGCTAGTAAAGTGGAGCATGGCGATCACGAGCCAGTCCGCGTGACTCTGCCATTCCCCCACTCGCCTGCGTCGCGAGCGGTGCGCTGCTGCCAGAGCGAAGTCTATAAGAGTACGGTCCTCGAGACGAAGTCAGCCAGTTCCCACCGGAGTTTCGTCCAAGCGACTTCTCCCTTAACCGTCCTGGACCAGTTCTCGGTTTTTCCAATTTTTCCAATCAGTGAATCGTCCGCGACAGCATGTTTGCTTCCCCCCAAGAACACGCCCACCCATCTCTATCGCTGCAGTACCTCTTTTCTGAATCTCAATATTTTGGGCTTGCCCTCATTTAGAGTTAGATTCCTGCTTTTCTAGCCTTCTTAATATTCCTTTCAGTTCTTCTTCCTTTTTCGCCATTAGAACAATATCATCAGCATATTACAGCATCCTAAATGCTCGCTGCAGTCTACCGCAGCGAGCAGCCCTGTCGCACTTCCCTATCTGTCCACAATGCCTCTGTCTTCCTTGTGCCTCCTCTCACCCTGTTTTTTGTTTCAGCATAAATCTCTCTTATCCTATCTACCAGATCTACCCCCTTTTCTCTATTACCTTCCACAGAGTCCCTCTGTCTACTAACGGGAAAGCTTCCTTCAGATATATAAAAAAGGCGCAGTTTTTCCCTTTCTCCTTTGCCAACACTTTATCTATTCCATGTTGTAGTGCATAAATGTTATCCATTGTACGCCTACCTTTACTAAAATCTGTATTATTCTTCCTGTAGTTTTCTACCTTATTCATATCTCCTTTCTTGTTCAGTGGCGCTATCAAATCTTCCGTCCACTCTTCCGACAAAACCCTTCCCTTCCCAAACCTTTTAAATAATTTCTCTTCTAATTTTCCCTTTATTGCTTCCCTTCCAAATATCCAAGCTTCATTGGCTGTTCCATCTCTCCCTGACGCTTTCCCTTTCTTTAAATTTTTTATTTGAATCTCTATTTCTTAATCACTCAACCCTCTCAACCTCTCTCTCCCTTATCCACCCCGACACCTTTCTCTCGTCTGACTTAGTCCATGGCTGATAATAAAAAACCGGGGTACTGCGCAACCTTATGAGGATCCAGTACAACCACATGCTCCAGAGGCAGATGAACTAATTCAACCAGAGGCAAAATCAGAGATTTACCAACAAAGAAGGGGCTGAAAGTGGATATACCGTACAAACAGAGATGTTATGCGCCTTTACTTTTTGGAAGAGAAAAGTGGTCAAGGTTTAAGGAGAGAACATCATCGTATCTTCTTACCTAAGTACCTGAACTAGTCACAAGAATGAAGGAACAGGATCTACCAAACCAAAATCGCTCAATGGGTCAACAAATTGCTTTCGACTTTTGCAATAGCTTTCATCAAAATGTAATTGGAACGGCAGCCTCCTATTGATTAACTCCCTCTGGAAGGTGCGGATAACGAAGAGCTTATTGTTAAAGGCATAGGTGCTAGGTGCGATGAAGATCAAATACAGGATCCACTAGATCCACACTGAAAATTAACGTTTCATTAATGTAAACAGCGAAATCCCAGAAAAACTGCAGTAACTTGAAAGGAATTTTCGTCGTACTTTACTAGAGTTCAGAGATGTAGAATTAACACAAATGCGTTCTTTGTCACAGATGTACAACACGAAAGATCTGCCTGCACTAACAGAGTACCTAAACAACAAGGTTTTAGAGTTGCAAACTCTTGTCTTGTGTATTTCGCGGCCACGGATGTGGACATCCAGGACATCAGGAAAGTAAGGATCAAGTTGGGTCGATTGACTCAGTGTAAGAGAGAAAATACAACCAGAAAGCTAATACATATTTTAAAAATCGGCCACCCTCGGAACATCGAGACATTGACACCAGCAATATTGGAAAAGATTATAGAGTCCCAACTCGGGTATTTTGAATGAAAACAAACAAAAGCAACTCAGGCATTGCGTGGTTCCAACTAGATAAGGAAAGATCAAGCAATAACCCTGTAATAGACCCTACTAACATCACAGATTGAGGCGTTTCAGAGATTTTGAATTGGGCAGGTAGTAACTGGAAAGCTCCTATTCCAGACATGGTGCACAATTGGTGGTACAAGCACCTGACGAGTGTTCAACCTGCGTTGACAAGCGGTTTTTAAAAGATCATCGAACATCCACATCTGATGCCAAGATTCATGTTCAAAGGTATCATGTATATGTTGCCTAAAACCCCAGACGCTAAACATCTATCTAATGACACAAGAACTTAAACAACAAATAAGCTTGCGCATAGCATACATTGACTACAAGCAAGCGTTTCCTTCCATGTCAAATGACTATTTGCTTAAAGTCTTAAAAATTTACAAAATCTACCCACGCGTCATCGACATCCTAGGTCGTGCAATTATTCTTAGGGGAACAAGAATCAAGTATTTTGATCATAAACAACCAAGGATAAATAGATTAATAGGCATTACGACAGGTATCTTTCAAGGTGTGCATTGAACCCATTGAGAAAAACACTAAATAGCATATCTAATGGATTCAAATTACACCTAAAGCTATACACTAGTTCAAACCAGAAACTGCAGCAAGTGATCCATGTGACAAAGCATTTTTTAATCATAGTCACATGGAGTTTAGACTAGATAAATGCAGAACAATGCATTTAATCGGAGAAGAATTACGGACAGCAAAGTTACAGAATGAGAACGAAAATGTCATCTAGGCAATGGCTGAGGGTGAGTCATATAAATATCTCTGTATTCTTGAGTCTGAGGGTATTCAGAATAGTTAAGATATTTGCGATAGTTACGATAGTTAAGAAAAGCCTAATGACTGTCTTCACTGCAAGAATCAGATCGGTTCTAAAGAGATCTCTCAACTCGGTCAATAAGATCAGGGCTATCTGAGGACACCTGTCCTCACGTACTCTATTCCGCTCATTGAATGGTCAAACATTGACCTTGAAAGGTTAAACCAAACCATCCGCATCTAAATAAGCCGACCACCACAGTAATTCGGCAATTGAAAGGGTAGTTCGACTGCGACAGAGAGGGTAGGAAAGTTGTAGGTGTCAAGCAATGGTGTAAGTCACAAGTCATACTGCTGCGAGAGTATTTCAACAAGAAGCGTGATGTTATGCTTTGCAACATCATCTGTGAAGCGGATCTCGATTATACGCCCTTGAATTTGTCCTCAAAGGAGGCCTTAAATGTCAGGGTAGAAACCATAAAGGAATAAGAAACGCAATGGAAACAAAAAACTATCCACAGGAAGTACCCCAAAACGTTAGGGCAACATGAAGTGTTCACAGAGGGCCTTTAACCCCAGGGGCCTTTGACCAGGCAAGATCAACAGAAAGCTGTTTCGATAGCTTCAAGTATCGTCACGTTTACGAGAAGAGGACAAAAGCGCCTACCGTGACAACCAAAAGACCATCACGGCTAAGCAGGTGAAGAAGAGGCTCAAAAACGGGTAGATGAATCAGGTCACCAAATCCAACAAGAGCTACTCAAACAAGAAGAAACATCCAACCAAACTGAAGGGAAAGGAGAAACCAAAGCGTCCGCGTCCCGAAGCGGTTCTCATCAAACCGGCTGAGGGAGGCCGCTACGTAGTTCTCAAGAAGTTCAAATGAAGGTGAAACCTGAAGAACTTGGAGTAAAAATCAAGGACCAGGAACGGAGAGGTCCTTATAGAGGTGGAGAATATGCCAGAGAAAGAGACAAAGCTGTCCTCGACCATAGCAGCTAATGGGAAGTGCGGAATGGTCCGCCACCTCGTCCCCAAGACCAAAGATGAGATCTTGTATGTCGACCTGACTACCCAGACGGAGGAAGTAGAGGAAACTCTTAGGAGGCTCTTTGGTGGTGACTTGAAGTTGGACACGAGGATGCCTATGACACAAAAAAAACTTTAAGGGAATAAGGAAGGCCTTTGTTAAGTTGGATGAAGTGCGGGCGTGGGAAATCCTGCAGACATCCCACATTAAGATGAGCTGGGTCTACTGCAGGGTCCAGAAGAAAACGGAGATAACGCGATGTTATCGCTGCCGAGTCTCAAGCCATTTGGCAGCGAGTTGCACTGGTCCAGACAGGACAAGTTGTTGGAGATGTGGGTATTAGCAGCAACCCAAAAAGCGGTTTTACTAAACACCAGTCGCATTGTAAGAAACTTCCTAGACCATCAGGAAGTAGGTGACTGAAACACTATGGAGTGATAGCATCCAGATGCGACTGATGTCACCTTCAACGTACCTTCATTACATCTTCATCTAATCAGACACTTGACTGAGTCCGTGGCTGATGATGAACAACCGGGTCCACCCAAGTGAAATTAAAATAATAATAATAATAATAATTGTATACCAGATTTCAAAAAACGTCGATATTGAAAAATCAGTTACAGTAATTTGTACAGCAACATCAAGCGGTGATCAGTAATGCAATAAAACCCTCTAAAGATTTGAAAACTGCTGAAAATATCCTGAAAAGTGAATAAAGAAGCATAAAATAAAATATTGATTAAATGAAAAAATTGGTTACTGAATTGTTTAATTTAAAAGAATTTCGTAGTTGAGTTTCGAATTATTATGTAGGGGAGAATGGACCTATGTCGGCACTGTGAGTTAAGTCGGCACTCTCGCGTTTCTCAGAGATGGCGAACGTGTCGGCTTAACCATTTTGTCGTATGACAGGTTGGTAGGCATGGGCATAATTTACATAATTTAATTTAAAACGGAATTCCATTTTCTTCTATTCTTGTGAAACAGCTATAGGTGTGTAAATATTTTGAAAAGATCAATCGATTAAGTGCGTTGGTTTCTGTTTTCTGTGTGCTTTCGCCTGATAAAGTCGATTTTTCATTCGGATTTTTTTCGTGTGCGTAATAGCATGAAATGTGTAAACATTCGTAGTGATCCTAAGTCGGCACCTTTTTTTGTTTCTTTTGTTATTTGTGTGTTATTTTATTTCGTCGTGTTTCAATTCCATGTATCTCGTCTCTTATTGTTTTTTTTTAGTTTGGTTGTGTTTTGACTGCATGTTGCTTGTCTCTGGTAGGTGTCCTTTTATTTTCTGTGTTTTCTCATTGACTTTTCGCTGATTCTATTCTCTACATGTTTTTTCATTGTAAATAGTTTTAATTTGTCCATTTCCTCATAAAACTTACATAGCCTGCCCTTTTTCTTGCATTTGAGCGGAAAAAATTATGTGCTGACTCAGCACAAGGGGGTGCCGGCTTAGGATCACCATTTTGAGAAATAGCAAAAATCGACTTCTTCACTTTGCGCTGCATTGCGACCGCAAAAATCACTCCACACTGCTCCGAACGACGTAGAATTGTATATGAAGGATCGTGGTATCTGACCAAAGACATTAAAGCGCCATTAAACCCGGTTTACCCTCTGTTTTCGACAAAAACTCTTACTGTGCCGACTTAGGACCACTTCCCCCTATAATCGAATAATAATCGAATATTTCAGAAAATTTTTAATATTTCGCAAAAATTTTAAATATTTCACAAAAATTAAAAAGATTTCAATAGTTTTCATAATATTTCAAAATAATTCAGGAGATTTCAAGGATTTCGCAAACATTTTAAAGATTACAGAAAGATTACAATAGATTAAAAATATTTCCAATTATTTCAAAAAATTTAAAAAGATTTCATATAGATTTCAAAAATTTCAGAAAGATTTCAGAGAGATTTCTAAAGATTTCCTAAAGATTTCAGGGGTTTTCAAACAATTCACAAAAATTTCACAAAGATTTCAAAGCTTTCAGAAAGATTTCGCAAAGATTTTAATGATTTCAGAAAGTTTCCAAAGGTTTCAAGGATTTTTAAAATTTCACAAAAATTTTAAAGATTTCAAAAAGATTTTAATGATTTCAGAAAGATTTAAAACGATTTCATAAAAATTGCAAATAACTCACATTTCAAAAATTTCACAAAGATTTCAATAATTCAGAAAGATTTCAAAAGATTTCATAAAGATTTCAAGGATTTTTAAAGATTCCACATAGATTTCATAGATTTTACCAGTATTTTTAAGTGTCAACATAGGCTTTGAAGATTCCGAAATATTTTAAATATTTCAAAAGATTTCAAAGACATTTTGAAGATTGCAAAAACATTTTTAAAGATTTCACAAAGATTTCCAATATTTCAAAAGGTTTGAAACAATATTTTAAAAGATCTCAAAGATTTCAAATATTTCAAAAGATTTCAAACAATATTTTTAAAGATTTCGAAGAATTTCCGAAGATTTCAAAGATTTCGGAAACATTTTAAAGAATAAAACAAGATTTCAAAATATTTCAAAGATTTCTCAAAGATATCAAGGTTTTCTAAAAATTTCAGGAGATTTTAGAAAATTTTAAAGATTTCAAAAATTTGAAACTATTTCAAAGATTTGAAAAAATTTCAAACATTATTAAAGATTTAAATGATTTCGAAGATTTAACAAAAATTCCAAAGGACTCACAAAAATTTCAAATATTTCACAAAGATTTCAATCATTTCAGAAAGATTTCAGAAAGATTAAAACAAATTTCTTCAAGATTTCACAAATATTTCAAATATATCAAAAAGATTTCAAAAAATATTTTTTAAAGGTTTTCAAGATTTCAGAAAATTTTACAAAGATTTCAAAATATTTAACAATATCTCATAAGATGTTAAAGATTTTTAAACATTTCATAAAGATTTCCAAAATTTCAAAGATTTCTAAATATTTCAGAAGATTTTGAATATAACGCAAACATTTTGAAGATTACAGAAAGATTTCAATGGATTTAAAATATTTCCAATTATTTCAACAAATTTAAAAAGATTTCATAAAGACTTCAAGAATGTCAGAAAGATTTCAGAGAGATTTCTAAACATTTCCTAAAGATTTCAGGGATTTTCAAACAATTCACTAAAATTTCAAATATTTCCAAACTTTCACAAAGATTTTAATGATTTCAGAAAGATTTCCAAAGATTTCACAAAGATTTCATGGATTTTTAAAGATTTCGCCAAAATTTCAAACATTTCACAAATACTTTAATGATTTCAGAAAGAATTCACAAAGATTTCAAGGATTTTTTAAAATTTCACAAAAATTTCAAAGATTTCAAAGCTTTCACAAAGATTTTATTGATTTCAGAAAGATTTAAAAAGATTTCATAAAGATTTCAAGGATTTTTAAAGATTTCACAAAAGTTTCAAAGAGTTCACAAAGATTGTAAAGATTTCAAAACATTTCAACAAATTTCCAAGACTTTAAAGAATTCACAAAGATTTCAGAAATATTTCTCAAAATTTTAAAAGATTTCATAAAGTCTTTAAAGATTCCAAAAGGTTTTCAAATATTTCAGAAGATTTCAAAAACATTTCAAAGATTTTAAAAATTAAAAAAAATCATTTTAAAAGATTTCACAAAAGTTTCAAAAATTTCATAAAATTTCAAAGATTTCAAAGGTTTCAAAGATTTTTATACATTTAAATAATTTCAGAAAAATTTCAAGGGTTTTTAAAGATTTCACAAAAATGTCAACGATTTCAGAAAGACTTTAACGATTCCAAGAGTCCAAGAGATTTCAACATAATTTAAGAAGATTTCCAAAATTTCGCAAACATTTAAAAGAATAAAGAAAGATTTCACAGCGATTTCACAAATTTCCAAATATTTCCAAAGATTTCAAAAAAAAATTAAAGATTTTAAAAGATTTCAAAGATTTAACAACATTTTAAAGATTATTAAAGATTTAAATGATTTCAAAGATTTCACAAAAATTTTAAAGAACTCACAAAAATTTCAGAAAGATTTCAATAATTTCCGAAATATTTCAAAAGATTTAATAAAGATTTTAAGGATTTTTAAAGAT
>CAKNYM010048642.1:100886-111184 GCA_932195095.1 Andricus curvator
ATCTTTATGAGATAATTTGAAATCTTTATGAATTTAAAAAAAAATTTGGTGAAATCATTGAAATCTTTTTAAAAAATTGAAATTTTTTGAAATCTTTTGAAATTCTTCCAATCTTTGTAAAATATTTGAGATTTTTGTGAAGTCTTTAAAAATACTTGAAATATTTATGAAATCTTTTGAAATATTTAGAAATCTTTAAAGTCTTTGTGAAATCTTTAAGAGTTCTCGAAATCTTTATGAGATATTTTGAAGTCTTTCTGAAATCTTTATGAATTTAAAAAAAAATGTGGTGAAATCTTTCAAATCCTTTGAAATGTTTCTAATCTTTGTAAAATTATTGAAATTTTTGTGAAGTCTTTGAAAATACTTGAAATTTTTATGAAATCTTTTGAAATATTTAGAAATCTTTCAAGTCTTTATGAGATCTTTAAAAGTCCTCGAAATCTTTATGAGATAATTTGAAATCTTTATGAATTTAAAGAAAAATGTATCATTGAAATCTTTAAAAAAAATGGAATTTTTTTTAAATCTTTGAAAGCTTTTGAAATTTTTCTAATCTTTGTAAAATATTTGAAATTTTTGTGAAGTCTTTAAAAATACTTAAATTCTTTATGAAATCTTTTGAATTATTTAGAAATCTTTAAAGTCTTTGTGAAATCTTTAAAAGTTTTTAAAATCTTTATGAGATATTTTGAAATCTTTCTGAAATCTTTGTGAGTTTAAAAAAAAATTTTGTGAAATCATTGAAATCTTAAAAAAAAATTGAAATTTTTTTAAATCTTTGAAATCTTTTGAAATTTTTTTAATCTTTGTAAAATATTTGAAATTTTTGTGAAGTCTTTAAAAATACTTGAAATCTTTATGAAATCTTTTGAAATATTTAGAAATCTTTAAAGTCTTTGTGAAATCTTTATGAATTTTAAAAAACTGTGTTGAAATCTTTCAAATCATTGAAATCTTTTTAGAAAATTGAAATTTTTTGAAATCTTTGAAATATTTTGAAATTTTTGTAATCTTTGTAAAATATTTTAAATTTTTGTGAAGTCTTTAAAAATACTTGAAATCTTTATGAAATCTTTTGAAATTGTTTGAAATATTTAGAAATCTTTTGGAATCTTTAAAGTCTTTGTGAAATCTTTAAAAGTTTTTAAAATCTTTATGAGATATTTTGAAATCTTTCTGAAATCTTTGTGGGTTTAAAAAAAATTTTGTGAAATCATTGAAATCTTTAAAAAAAAATTGAAATTTTTTTAAATCTTTGAAATCATTTGAAATTTGTTTAATCTTTGTAAAATATTTGAAATTTTTGTGAAGTCGTTAAAAATACTTGAAATCTTTATGAAATCTTTTGAAATATTTAGAAATCTTTAAAGCCTTTGTGAAATCTTTAAAAGTCCTTGAAATCTTTATGAATTTAAAAAAATGTGTTGAAATCTTTCAAATCATTGAAATCTTTTTAGAAAATTGAAATTTTTTGAAATCTTTGAAATCGTTTGAAATTTTTCTAATCTTTGTAAAATATTTGAAATTTTTGTGAAGTCTCTAAAAATACTTGAAATCTTTATGAAATCTTTTGAAATTTTTTGAAATATTTAGAAATCTTTGAAATCTTTTGGAATCTGTAAAGTCTTTGTGAAATCTTTAACAGTCCTTGAAATCTTTATGAGATATTTTGAAATCTTTGTGAGTTTTAACGAAATTTTGTGAAATCTTTGAAATCTTTTTAAAAATTGAAATTTTTTGAAATTTTTCTAATCTTTGTGAGTTCTTGGAGATTTTTGTGAAATCTTTGAAATCTTCCAAATATTTAAAAACCTTTTAAATTTTTAGAAATCTTCGAAATCTTCTGAAATATTTAGAAATCTTTAAAATCTTTTGGAATCTTGAAAGTCTTCGTGAAAACTTTAACATTTTTGTGAAATCTTTAAAAATCGTTGAAATCTTTGGGAGTTCTTTGAAATTTTTGTGAAATCTTGATAATTATCGAAATTTTTTAAAATCTTTGAAATTTTTTCAATCTTTGTGAAAACTTTTAAAATCTTTAACAAATTTTTAGATCTTTTGAAATATTTGGAAATCTTTGAAGTCATTGTGAAATCTTTGAAATCTTTTGGAATCTTATAAGTCTTGTGAAATCTTTAACATTCTTGTGAAATCTGTAAAAATCTTTGAAATCTTTTGAAATCTTTCTGAGTTCTTTGAGATTTTGGTGAAATCTTTGAAATCATTGAAATTTTTTAAAATCTTAGAAATCTTTTCAAATTTTTTAAAATTTGCGTGAAAACTTTTTAAATTATTCAAATCTTTCTGAAATCATTGAAATTGTTGTGAAGTCATTAAAATGTTTGCGAGATCTTTAAAATGTTCTGAAATACGTTGGTGTCATTGAAATCTTTGTAAAATCCATGAAATCTTTATGAAGTTTTTCCAAATCATTCAAATTTTTGTGAAATCTGAAATTGTTGTGAAAACTTCAAAATCTTTACGGAATTTTTTGTAATCTTTCTCAAATTTTCCAGAAATCATTGAAATCTTCCTAAAATCTTTAGTAATCATTGACAATTTTTGAAATCTTTTGAAATATTTGAAATCTTTCTGAAGCCTTTGTGAAAAAAATTTTGTGAAATCTTTGAAATCATTGAAATTTTTTGAAATCTTTGAAATCTTTTGAAATTTTTCTAATCTTCGCAAAATATTTGAAACTTTTGTGAAGTCTTTAAAAATACTTGAAATCTTTATGAAATCTTTTGCAATATTTTTGAAATCTTTGTCAGTTCTTAAAGATTTTTTTGAAATCTTTCAAATATTTAAAAATCTTCAAAATTTTTGGAAATCTTCTGAAATATTTGGAAATCGTTCTGAAATCTTTCTGAAATCATTGGCATTTTTGTGAAATCTTTGAAATCATTCAAATATTTAATAAACTTTGAAATTTTTCGAAATATTTGGAAATCTGTCAAATCTTTGTGAAATTTTTCTAACAAAATTTGAAATCTTTTGAAATTTTTCTAATCTTTGTAAAATATTTGAAATCTTTAAAAATACTTGAAATCTTTATGAAATCGTTTGTAATCTTTTTGAAATCTTTATGAAATCTTTGTGAGTTCTTAAAGGTTTTTGTGAAATATTTGAAATCTTTCAAATATTCAAAAATCTTTGAAATTTTTAGAAATTTTCGAAATCTTCTGAAATATTTGAAAATCTTGGAAATCTTTTGGAAACTTGAAAGTCTTCGTGAAAACTTTAACATTTTTGTGAAATCTTTAAAAATCCTTGAAATCTTTTTGAAACCTTTGAGATTTCTTTGAGATTTTTGTGAAATATTTAAAATTGTTGAAATTTTTTAAAATCTTTCAAATCATTATAATTTTTGAAAATCTGAGAAATCTTTTGAAATTTTTTCAAATCATCCTGAAATCATTCAAATTTTTGTGAAATCTGAAATTGTTATGAAATCTTCAAAAATCTTTGAAATCTTTAAGGAATTTTTTGAAATCTTTCTCAAATCTTCCAGAAATCATTGAAATCTTTCCAAAAATACTTGAAATCTTTATGACATCGTTTGTAATCTTTTTGAAATCTTTGTGAGTTCTTAAAGATTTTTGTGAAATGTTTCATATATTTAAAAATCTTTTAAATTTTTAGAAATCTTTGAAATCTTCTGAAATATTTGGGAATCTTTTGGAATCTTGAATGTTTTCGTGAAAACCTGAACATTTTTGTGAAATCTTTAAAAATCCTTGAAATTTTTATGAAATTTTTTCAAATCGTTCTGAAATCATTCAAATTTTTGTGAAATCTTCAAAAATCTTTCAAATTGTTACGAAATTTTTTCAAATTTTTCTCAACTCTTCCAAAAATCATTGAAATCTTTCTCAAATCTTTAGTAATTATTAACAATTTTTGAAATATTTGCAAATCTTTGAAATCTTTTGAAATCTTTGAAGTGATTGTAAAATCCTTGGAATATGTATGCAATTTTTACAAATATTTCTGAAATCATTGAAATTTGTTTCAAATCTTGAGAAAAAATTTGAAATCTGTATAAAATTTTTTGAAATCTTTCTGAAATCACTGAAATTTTTTTAATCTTTGTGGAATTTTTGAAATCTTTCGCAATCTTTCTGTAATCTTTAGAATTTTTACGAAATCTTTGAAATCTTCTGAAATATGTTCAGATCTTTTGGAATCTTCCGAAATTATTGAAATCTTTGTGAAATCTGAAATTGTTGTGAAATCTTTAAAAATCTTTGAAATCTTTCCGGAATTTTTAGAAACCTCTCTCAAATCTTCCAGAAATCATTGAAATCTTTCTAAAAAAATTTGAAATCTTTTGAAATTTTTCTAATCTTTGTAAAATATTTGAAATTTTTGTGAAGTCTTTAAAAATAATTGAAATCTTTATGAAATCGTTTGTAATCTTTTTGAAATCTTTATGAAATCTTTGTGAGATCTTAAAGATTTTTGTGAAATATTTGAAATCTTTCAAATATTCAAAAACCTTTTAAATTTTTAGAAATCTTCGAAATCTTCTGAAATATTTGAAAATCTTGGAAATCGTTTGGAACCTTGAAAGCCTTCGTGAAAACTTTAACATTTTTGTGAAATCTTTAAAAATCCTTTAAATCTTAAAAAAACCTTGAAATCTTTTGAAATCTTTTAAATCATTAAAATTTTTTTAAATCTGAGAAATCTTCTGAAATTTTTTTTAATTTCTGTAAAAACTTTTAAAATCTATCAAATCTTTCTGAAATCATTGAAATTGTTGTGAAGTCTTTAAAATGTTTGCGAAATCTTTACGGAATTTTTTGAAATCTTTCTCAAATCTTCCAGTCATTGAAATCTTTCTAAAAAAATTTGAAATCTTTGAAATCTTTTGAAATTTTTCTAATCTTCGTACAATATTTGAAATTTTTGTGAAGTTTCAAAAATACTTGAAATCTTTATGAAATCTTTTGTTATCTTTTTGAAATCTTTATGAGATCTTTGTGAGTTCTTAAATACTTTTGTGAAATCTTTCAAATATTTAAAAATCTTTTAAATTTTTAGAAATCTTCTGAAATATTTGGAAATCTTTTGGAATCTTGAAAGTTTTCGTGCAAACTTGAACATTTTTGTGAAATCTTTAAAAATCCTTGAAATCTTTATGAAATTTTTTCAAATCATTCTGAAATCATTCAAATTTTTATGAAATCTGAAATTGTTGTGAAATATTTTAAAATCTTTCAAATCGTTACGAAATTTTTTCAAATCTTTTTCAAATCTTCCAGAAATCATTGAAATCTTTCTAAAATATTTTTTTTAATCTTCGTGAAAACTTTTAAAATCTTCAAAACATTTTGAAATCTTTTGAAATATTTGGAAATCTTTGAAGTCATTGTGAAATCTCTGAAATCTTTTGGAATCTTAAACGTCTTGTAAAATCTTCAACATTCTTGTGAAATCTTTAAAATCATTGAAATTTTTTAAAATCTTAGAAATCAACATCAACAACAAAATCAACAACAATCATGAACAATTTTTGAAATATTTGCAAATCTTTGAAATCTTTTGAAATCTTTGAAGTGATTGTGAAATCCTTGGAATATGTATGCAATTTTTACAAATATTTCTGAAATCATTTAAATTGGTTTGAATTCTTGAAAAATCCTTGAAATCTGTATAACATTTTTTGAAATCTTTCAGAAATCACTGAATTTTTTTTAATCTTTCGCAATCTTTCTGTAATCTTTAGAATTTTTACGAAATCTTTGAAATCTTCTGGAATATGTTGAAATCTTTTCGAATCTTTCCGAAATTATTGAAATCTTTGTGAAATATTTTTAAATCGTTCTGCAATCTTTCTGAAATCATTTAAATCTTTGAAATATTTTTGTAATCTTTTAAATCTTTGGGGCATTTTAAAAATCTTCTGAAATATTTGGAAATAAAAAAAATAATAATCTTTAAAATTTTTGTGAAATCTTTCGAAATCTTTCTGTAATTATTAAAATGTTTGCGAAATCTTTTTTAATCTCTCTGGTATTTTTTATAATATTTTTAAAAGTGTTCATATCTTTTGACATATTTGCAAATCTTTGGAATCTTTTGGGATGTTTGTGTAATTTTTAAAAAGTTCGCGAAATATTTGAAAACTTTGTAAAATATTTGACAATTTTGTAAAATCTTTAAAAATCCTTGAAATATTTATGAAATCTTTTTAAATCATTTAAATCTTTGAAATATTTCTGTAATTTTTAAAATGTTTGCGAAATCGTTGCCCGCGAGACATCGAGTTGCGCTGAATTAATCTACTTTCCTCTCTAGGGAGAAAAGAAGATCCTTCCTTCCTTCCTTTTTAGGCCTCTCCCTTTCCTTTTCTTCTCTTTTCTTTTCTTCTCTTCTATAGCAACCAAGACTTCCGCAGCTTTATCGAACAAACAGTCACACTGATCTACAAAACACCCTCTATACACTCACTCTTTTCTCCCTAGTACAAAAATCCCCGTGAAAAATTATTCTCTAAGTGATGATTAATTATGAATTCCTCAATAGGAACTAAAGAAAAGAGGGACGGAAAAACTCAAAAAAAGGAGCCAAGGAAGCAAGGACGTGAGAAAAGAGGATTTTTTTCTGGAGGATTCGTCACGGCTGATAATATATGGTAAGTTTTTATTAGCCCTGGTGGAAAAAATTTTTACAAGAAAGTACAAAATTTCTACAACTCTAATTTTTTGTTACAATTTGTACTTTTTGTAACAAAATGTACAAAATGTAACAATAAAATACATTTAAATACAGATAGCTAATTTTTGTCTTGTATTTAAACTAAACTATTTAAAATACAAAGCCTCGAATCGGTAATGTTTCAAAGTGTTAAATTTAAACTTTGAAAGTTACAATCTTAATTGTTTTATTTAACAAATTTTTAATAAATGTAAGTGAAATTAATTAATTTTGATGCATAAATAACAATTGAACAATTATCAATTTAGAAAAAATTTGAGTTAGTTTAAGAGATATTTACAAGCTTTGAGAAAATCCAAACTTAATTTAAAACTGGAAAATATTCTGAAAAATAAAAAACATTTAGATTTCTGAAGGTTTCGAAATAAAATTTTGAAGCTTTTCAAGGATCTTTAAAGGTTTTAAGAAAGTAAAAAAATTCTTATGTTTGCTGGAAAAATTGTAAATGATTTTTTATTTTCAAAAATTAATTTTAAGAGAATATTTAAAAAGATTTAAAACAAAAATTTTTGATTAATAAATGACAATTAAACAATTATAATTTGGAAAATAATCGAGCAAGTTTAAAATATATTTAGAAGTTTTGAAAAGATTCCAAAATAATTTAAAACGTGAAAAGATTGCAAACCATTTAATACACAATGTCGATTTTTGAATAAAAAATGTGTATCAAAAGTCCTAGAAAAGCTAACAATAATTTTTTTTTTAATTAATTTAAAAAGAATATTTAATAAGATTTCCAAAATTGTCAAAAAATAATCTGGATGATTTTAAAGTACTTTTTTTTACTTTTGCAGGATCCAAGATAATAATATTATTATTAGATTCCTGGAGGTTTAAAAAAAAATTGTAACCAAATTTTTAAGAGAATATTTAAAAAGAATTCAGAACAAATTTTAATGTATAAATTAATTTTTGTAGCTTAAAATGATATAATTTTGAAAATACAACAATGTACATAAAAATACAAAAAAAAAGTACAAAATTCGTCTCAATAATAGAACAATGTTGTACTTTCCTGTAATTTTGGTTGTACTTTATTGTATTTATTTATAGATTCCTGTAAAAAATAGTTTTAAATTTCTGTACTTTTTTTTCAAATTTTTCCACCAGGGAGGGTGGTTCAAAAAAGAATTTTTTTTAAATGGCTCCCAGACTTTACTAACCAAAATGCTCTCAAAACATGGAAAATAGGAGAATAAATTCTTTTAGATCAAATTAATTCGAATGTTTTAGAAAAAAATTGACTTTTCTACCCGAAAAGATGAATTTTTAAAAAAAAGGTAATTTTCAAAAAATAATAATAATTTTCGACCTACGGTTGTATTTACAACCAAATAGTTGAATTTTCAAGCAAAAGAGACCAAATTTCAACAAAATAGTTGAATTTTTAACAAAATAGTTGAAATTTCAATCAAGTGGACGAATTTTCAACCAAAGAAACGATTTTTCAACTAAATTTATTATATTTTTAATAAATTAGTTCAACTTTCAACAAAGTAGATGAATTTTTAACAAAATAGTTGAATCAAATTTTTGAGAGAATATTTAAAAATTATCATTTTCAACCAAACAGTTCCATTTTTAACCCAAAAAATTTAATTTCTATTTAAAGCGATGAATTTTTATACCAAAAGACGAATTTTTAATGAAGAATGATTATTATTACAAAAAAGTCACAAACGAAAAAATTACAAAAAAAAAGTCATTACAAACAAATTTCATCCAAAATGTTGACTTTCTAAGACAAAGACGCTATTTTTACAAAACACAAAAATATGAATTTTCAACAATAAAGTTAAATTTTCGACCAAAAAAGATGATTTAAAAAAAGTGGAATTTCCAACAAAAGAATTAAATTTTAAACGTAATAGTTGAATTTTCAACCAACTAGTTAAACTTTCAACCTACAAATATGTATTTTCAACTGGAAAAGATCATTTTTAACAAAATAGTTCAATTTTCAAACAAAAAAGACCAATTTTCAGCCAAAAAGAAAGCAGTAAATTTTCAAAGAAAATTATTTTTGAACTAAAAAAAATACGAATTATCAAATAGTTAAATTTGCAACCAAAGATATGAATTTTCAACTGCATTGATGAATCTTCAACAACAACAAAATTAATTTTTCACAAAGGACATCAAATTTCAACCAAGTAGTTGAACTTTTAATGGAAAAAAAATTCTAAACAAAAAATATAATAGTTGATATTTCAACCAGAAAAGATTTTAATTTTTAATCAAAATCAGTCTAATTCAACTAAAAAGACGAATTTTTAACAAAAGAGTTGAATTTTCAACCCGAAAATATAAATTTTAAGCAAAAAAGTTAATTTTCATCAAAAATGTTAAATGTTTAAGCCAAAGGCGTTATTTCTTCACAACAGTTGAGTTTTCAACCTGAAAATATAAAGTTTAAAAAAAAAGTTAATTCTCAACGAAACAATTGACTTTTTTAACCAAAAGATAAATTATTCGAAAAAAGATGGATTTTCAATCCAAAAAGAACGAATTTTCTATCCAAAAAGACGAACATTCAAGAACAAATTTTAATTTTTGATTAAAAAAGATAACTTTTTAACAAAATAGTGGAATTCTCAACAAAATAATTAAATTTTCAACATAATAGTTGAAATTTTAAACAAATAGTTCAATTTTCGACTTACAAAAACAGTTAAATTTTCATATAAAATGATAAATCTTCAACCAAACAAACGAATAAATTTTTAACAAAGGAATTCAATTTTTTTAAATAAAAAACAATCCAATTCAACCAAAAATTTTTAAACCAAAAGGAAAAAAATTTATTTTCAACACATAAATTTAATTTTCAACCAAAGAGACTTTCAACTGAAATGATGAATCTTCAACAAAACAAAAGAATTAATTTTGAATAAAGAACATCAACTTTCAACCTAGTAGTTGAATTTTCAATTAAAAAAAAAAGAATTCTTAACGAAAAATGATTTAAATTTGTTATCAAAAACATTCTAATTCAACTAAAAAGACGAATTTTCAACAAAAGAGTTGACTTTTCAAACAAAAAAGACTTTTCAGTCAAGAGAACAAAAAATTTGAACTAAATTTTTGAATTTTCAACCCAAAAATATGAATTTTCAACCAGAAAATTAACTTTGAAGAAAATAGTTGAATGTTTAATTAAAAACGAACAATTTTCAACCAAAATTGGAATAGTTAAATTTTCAGTTAAAAAAAATTAATTTTCAACCAACAAAAAACGAATTTTCGACAAAATCATTCAAAATCTTCAACCAATAAAATAAATTTTTCACAAATCAGTTCAACTTTCAACCAAGTAGTGAAACTTTTTAACAAAAAAGATAAATTTTTAACAAAATAATTAAATTCTCAACCAAATAGTTGATTTTTCAACTAAAAACGATCAACTTTCAAACAAAATCGGAATAGAAATATAAAATAAATAAAATATACTTTCAATACAAAAAATGCAAGCAACGAAAAATTCATTTTTAACAAAAAAGTTCAATTTTTAAACAATAAAATTAATTTTTTAACAAAACAGTCGAACTTTCAATCAAGTAGGCCGTTGA
>CAKNYM010048643.1:0-22353 GCA_932195095.1 Andricus curvator
GATAGGTTTCAACCAAAAAAGGAATAGTTACATTTTCAGTTTAAAAATTTAATTTTTAACAAAAAACGAATTTTCTACCAGGTAAATTGAAACCAAAAAGGACGAATTTTCAACAAAATAGTTTAATCCACAGCCTAAAACATGATTTTTCAAAGAAGAAGATTAATTTTCTACCCAAAAAGACGAATTTTCAACAAAATAGATGAATTTTCCACAAAACAGTTGAATTTTTTACCCGGCACTATGAACTTTCAACAAAAAAGTTAACTTTCAATCAAATACTTAATTTTTCAAATAAATACTTTAATTTTTAACCAAATAGTTTAATTTTTTACCAAAATAGTTGAATTTTCTACCAAAATAGTTGAATTTCCAACCAAAAAGATGAACTTTCAACCAAAAAGTTGCCTTTCTTACCAAAAAAGACGTATTTACTACAAAAAGATTGAATTTTCAACACGAAAATGAGAAATTTCAACAAAAAATTAAATTTTCAACAAAAAATTAAATTTTCAAGTATATACTTTGATGTTTCACCTATTTGTCGATTTTTATTGACAAAAAGACGAATTTTTTACAATGCAGTTGAATTTTCAAACCGACAAGATGAATTCTCAGCAAAACATGTAATACTTGATATTTCAATCAAAAACCATTTTAATTTGAAATAAAAAACAGTCGAATTCAACCAAAGAAGACAAATGTTCAGCAAAATGGTTGAATCTTTAACGAAATACATGAATTTTCAATCAAATAGTTCAATTTTCAAATAAAAAAGATCAATTTAAAATTAAAAATATATACTTTCAACCAAAAATGGAATAGTTATATTTTTAGTTAAATAACTGGTTACATTTTTCACTCTAAAGATGAATTTTCAACTTGAATTACGATTCTTCACAACAGCAACAAATTTAACAAAGTAATTCAACTTTTAACCATGTAGTTGAATTTTCAAACGTAAAATATGAATCATCAATGAAAAGTGTAACTGATGATATTTCAACCAAAAAATATTTTTATTTTTAACAAAATAGTTGAATTTCAAATCAAAGAGATGAATTTTCAACGAAAAAGATGACTTTTCAACTAAGAAGATAAGGTTTCTACCAAAAAACACAACTTTTCAACAGAATACATGAATTTTCAACTAAAAAAGAAAACGTTCTAAACAAATCGTTAAATTTTTAACTAAAAATATATATTTTTAACTAGATATGTAATAGACAAATTTTCAGTTCAAAAAAAGAGTTAATTTTCAATAAAAAAATAACCAAATTTTCCACGAAATAGTTCAATTGTCCACCAAAGTTACCAAAGAGATGAATCTTCAACCAAAGGGATACATTTTTTACAAAGTAGTTCAACTTTTAACCAAGTTGTTGAATTTTTGACAAAAAAAGATGACTTTCTAACAAAATAGTTGCTTTTTCAACAAAATAATCAAATTTTGAACCAAATAGTAGAATTTTTAACCAAAACAAAAATTTAAACGAAAAATCGAAACAACGGGAAATTTCTTGAAAACAGGAGAAAGAGAGATATTCTTTTAAAAGTGGAAAAGAGGGTAACCCCCCCCCCCCTCTCAAATAGGTAACGTAGTTTATGGACGACCCCTTATTAGTAAAGAATTTTGTCAAGAGTGAAAAATGAAAATATATTTTTATATGATCGCCGATAAATAAGGTATCCCTTCAACATATTAACATTGTCCTCGTTGCCCTCTTGATGATAAGTTTTTCTTTGTTTTGTATATAATTATTTTTAGTTGAGAAATTCAAAAAACTATGTAACCTTCAATTTGAGAAAAATAGTAAGTTTTTGAAGGATGGCTTCTAAGTTCTTTATGTCTAAATACGAATAAAATTATCAAATTAATTGTATACAAAATCACGAAAAATCTGTTTTACCAATTTAATTTATTACTCACCGAGAGAAAGTGCCATCAAAGCAAAGAGTAATAACTTCATCATGGACGCATATAGAAAAATGTACGGAAAAACACAGAAAGTAAAACTTTTTATACAAAAAGCTATGTGCCTGCTTCTTTCTGTACTGTTTGTCAATATGTTGATAACAGGCTGTTTATATAGATGATTTTTGACATAGTAACCTTTAAAATGCGGAAAACTGAAACATCAATAGTCTAGCAGTCTTTCTAAAAAACATAAGTATGAAAAATATTTGTTCTTTCAACATTTGTGGTGACCTCGTCCCAATTAATAAAGCTACGAAGTAGAGGAAGCTATGCAGGAGTAGGTCATTTGAAATTTAAATTTGATAGAATATGTGGAAAAAATGTCTTGTTTTTCATTACTCACAATATTCGGCACAACATTTAGCATAATTGAAAAAAATGTTTTTGAGATATTATGAGTAAAAAAAGAGTAAGATCAAAATGACAAATGTTTGAAATGAAAACCAAAAAAATGTGACTATTTTATGTGAACAGGTTTTATCGTAATAAAATTGTTTATTGGTAGATTTTTGCATTGTAATTAAAGTTTGGAACCAATTTAATAGAATCAAAGCCGAAGGTTTTCTGTTTTGAATTAACAATTATTTAAAAACTTTTTGTCATTTGCTGCGTTCCTGAAGAGTAGGTCACGGATATTTATTCTTTTCTCTTGGTCTTTGAGGTACGCATTGTCATTGTCATCGTGACACTTGCGTTTTCCGTTGGATCTTCGACAAACATTTTTTAATGTACACATTTATTTCCTGAGCGACATTACATTGCATTTTTGACGAATGAATCAAACGCCAAGTCCTATAAAAAAAACGGGTCAAGCTAAATTTTTAGCTGTTTTGGAGAGCTGAAATTCTTCCTTGAGACTTTAATTCTAAATTTGAATTATTCACAGAATTTTCGATCAAAAAAGTCAGAATTACACGACATATATAAAATTTTTTTTTAAATTGTAGATATTTCGAACGGCTGAAACTTTTCTCTCAAACTTTTTGCAGGTATGGATAAAACCATAACCGTTGATTGAGAAATGATGGTTAACGAACTCGTTCTACATTAGAACCCAAAAATGGTGTGTGCCCAAGTTCGATTTGATCCGTTTATTTGTCGAAAGTTATATCGTGTTTACGGACGGAATTTCAAAACGTGAAGACTCGTTGCAAAACTGTGGCGTGAAATTTTGGATCATTCTAATACTTCCTCAATCATAAATTATGAAAATGTTAAACTATTTCTCAGGGTTGCCACAGGTTAGGGAAATGAAGTAAGTCAAGGAAGGTCAGGGAATGCCAGGGAAAACCTGACAGTCAGAAAATTTTCGATCAACTAATGTTGAAATTAATTTTGTTATTCTGTTGAAAATTGAACAATTTTGTTTAAAAGTCGTTCTTTCCGGTAAAAAACTCATCTTTTTGAGTAAAAAATTCATCTCCTTTGGTACAAATTGTACCTTCTTGGGGTGAAAGTCACAACATTTTGATGGAAAATCAATCTTTTTTGGTTGAGGATATTGAATATCAACTATTGCTTTTTTCGTTAAGAACACATCTTTTTTGGTAGAAATTTCAATTACTTAGTTGAATGTGGAACTACTTTATTAAAAATTCATTTTTTTGGTTGATTCATAATTTTAGTTGAAAACCCTCTTTTTATTCAAAATCCCACTATTTTCCTGAAAATTCTTTTTTTTTTAAGTTGATTTTATTTAATTAAAAATATAATTGTTCAATTTTCGGTTGAAAATTTATCTTTTCTAGTTGAACAAGATTATATTCATTTTGATAATAACAATTTGTAGTATTTGATTGATATAATGATTATAAAAAACAAAATTTTTAATTTAATAATAAACTTACTATTAAACTTACTATTTGGTTGAAAATTGAATTATTTGTCGAAAATTCTTTTTTTTATTAAAAATGGTTTTTCTTTAACTCAAAATTTAATTTTTCCATTTTTTGTTGTAAATTGATCTTTTTTAGTTGAAAATTCAATTATTTGGTTAAAAATGCATGTAATTTCTTTAAAAAAATTTTTTTTCAGGAAATTAATCTTGTTGATTGAAAAATTTATATTTTTGGTTTAAAATTGAGCTATTTTGGTGAAAAATTTAACCCGTTATTTAACCCATTTTAGAAGTGTCTTAAAGTCCCAAAGAAAATATATGCAAGTTTCATGCCTTCTTAATCATTTAATCCTATCTTGGATAATTTCTGTTGTCCTGATGCTATTAATTATCTCAATTAATGACAGATGGAGTTAAAAGTACTTTTAAATAATTCCTTTACGCAAAGATTGAATCTCAGTATTCGTTTTATACTTTAGAGTTATTTTTTAATCTCTGGCGTATTTAAAATTAGAGAAAAGTAATTATTAAATATAAATACAAATGATTTTATAATTCACAATTATAAAAAATTCATCAACCGTCAACCATATACGAATTTTATTCACAGTTTTATAGTAATGAAATTTGAATTTATGCATAACAAAATTTGCAAATAAAGTTGTATACTTGTTCTTGAAGAAGCTAAATTCAAAACCCAAAATAAAAAGGTGGTTTTTTGATAGTAATGTAACTTCCGACAAGTATTTTTCTCCTTTTAAAAGAGCAAACAAATAAAAAAAACGTAGTTAAAAATTTTATTTTGCTTGGACGTTTCGACGA
Organism: Andricus curvator; assembly: GCA_932195095.1. Taxonomy (NCBI): domain Eukaryota; kingdom Metazoa; phylum Arthropoda; class Insecta; order Hymenoptera; family Cynipidae; genus Andricus; species Andricus curvator. The sequence goes on from CAKNYM010048643.1 coordinate 4,638, forward strand.
ACACACGTATCACATTAACGTCGCATAAAAGTACTTTATGTCGAACATTTTTATTTTTTTTGCAACATTTTTCTGCACCTCAAGTCCTACGAAATATTACCTTTTTTTTGATAACTGAAACTTTTGATAACATATAAATATGGAAATAAAAAAAACAAATTGTAATTAAACGTCAAATTTACAGAGAAAACCTATATTTTGTTCATACGTCCATAAAAATTGTGATAACATTGGTTTAGAAGTTACTTAATGACTGCAGTTGGAACATTGCTCAATTCAGTTTGCTCACAGTTTGAAATTTTTGAAAATTGAAATCTCCGATTTCAACATATTTTTATGCTATACAAAAACAAGTCTATTAGGTCTAATATAAATAAAGGATACCAAATATATGTATGAATCGATTATATTTTTAACTAATTCTTTCAAAATGTTTTCGCAAATTTTATTTCGAAACCTATGCTCTGTATAGAGTAAAATCATCTTTATTTAGAACTTTTAGACACTGGAAAAATGCATGTTCAATGAAAAGGTTAGAAGAAATAACAATTGTAATTATATTACCCAGGGCGAGTTGAAACATTAGAAGATTTTAGAAATATATTGTTTCACGTAAGTTACATAGAAATAGAAATTTTACCGGTATTTAGGAATTGAAAATTATTTCCTTTTATGCATCGCAGTAAACCCCAAAGATATTTTTTTGAAAAAAAACCTCGTCACATGTTCAAGAAGTTTGGCCAATTTATGTAATGAATCTGTAATCGTAAATTAATTTTTTTTTAAATTTATTTTATTTCATGGACAGCCATTAAAATCGAGAAGAAATTTTTTTTCACTAACTTAAGTATAATAATGGAATTTATAATATACTTTCCCTCTCTGAGGAAGCAAACATTTTCTCTGAACAACAAAACTTTTGACAAGAATTTAATATTTGAGTAATTTTTAATTTGCATTATTTTTAAAATCAACATTTTTGTTGGTTCTACAATAGAATATCATATATATATATATAATATGTACAACAAAATATTTGGTTGACCAAACTAAATTTTCTTGTTGATTTAATACAATTTTTTGGTAGATGGATTTATTAATTATTCAACAACAAAATTTGGTTAGGTCAATCAAATATATGTTGAATTAACACAAATTTCTGTTCTCCCTCAAATTTTAATGTATATCCAAAAAAAAGTTCTTTTGATTCTAGGACATTTTTTATAGGTGTATTAATACTAAAAATTTTGTACATGCTCTTTTTTGGTCCCGCTGTTCGTCCCGAAAAAATACGGCTATTCATATCAAAATTACGGTACACGAAGCCACGGCCTTAAATTCAAAAAAATTGTTCCTCTAACTATTTGTTTAATTTTATGCAATTATTTTGATTTGAGTAAAGTACTGGCGAAAATTTATAAAACGCTTAATATAATTTCATTATTTTAAACCAAGGAAATTATTCCTCTAAATTAGGAGCCCACATGCATTGTATTTAAAGCTTTAAGTTATCAATTATATAATTTTTAACGTTTTTAAAATAATTAAACTTTGAAGGTTTAAAATATTTAAAATTCTTTTAATTTTACTGGTGAAAATTGCAGTGAACTTTTTGGTACAGAAATATCATTTTTCAATAATAAAATGTATTCGATCACTTTGAATGTCATTTGATTTCTATATTCTCAATTTAAAATTATAGTTTCAAATGCACAATTCTGAAATAGTTTAGATTTTGAGATCATGACACTAAAGTTGTTTAGCTTCAAAACTTTGAATTCGCGAATATTTTTCTTTCAAAGTTTATTAATGATTAAATGATCAATCAGAAAAATTGCTAATTCTTTAATGTTAAGTTTGTTATATTAGTTTTGTTACTCACAAGTAAACCTACGGAACTGTCACGCTTAGAATTGTTTCTAAGCGGATATAAAAAAATACCTGTCGATTATTTTTCCTAGTTCTACAAATTTACTGCAAAGTTTCATCAAAATCGGCGAGTGACAGTTCCGTAGGTTTACTTGCCAGATAAAAATAATTTAAAATGTGTAGCTCTTAATGCTTTTTTAGAATTATACAATTTTTGCGGGCATTTAATTTGAAATTAATTAGTTTTAGAGGTTTCTAATTTTCAAATTTCACTATCTAAAAACAAGCATTCGGTAGATTTTGCGTAGATGACTCTTTTAATATCAATTTAAAAAAATTTAATCTTTATACATAAAAAAATGATTAATGCTTTAAGTCTTGGAAATCCCATTAAAATTTTTTAAACCTTATTAAATTTCTTTTGATATTCCTCGAAATAATATAAAATTACTTTATATCTTTACAATCTTCAAAACTCGCGAAAATCCATGTAATCTGATATTTTCTGAAATTCCGGAAAAAGTCATCCTAGGGGAAAATTTATTATTTCAAAAACCTTCACAGCTTTTAAAATCTCTTAAAACCATTGAAATCCTTGGGAATCTTATTAAATTCGTTAAAATGCCCTCAAAATCGCTTGGAATATTTTAAAATATAATAAAACGTTTTAGGTCTTACAAAATCCTTCCAAATCTTCTGAAATTCTAGAAAATTCTCTAATACCGCATACAATTTTTTTTAATTGCTTAAAATCATTAGAATCTTTGAAAAATAATTCAAATTTTTATAACCTCTTAAAAATTCCTTGGAATCCTTGGAAATAGCCTGAAATATTTCAAGTCCTTTGAAATCCTTCAAAAAACCTTGAAATTTGTTGAGCGCTTGAAAATTCCTGGAAATCTTTTGAAATACTCTATAATCTGCAAAACCCCTTAAAGTCCCTTGAAATTCTTGAAATCTATTGAAAATATTTGAAAAACTTTTTAAATAATTGAAATCCTTTGAAATTCCTCGATTCTTGTGAATAAAATCTTTGAAATCCATTAAAATATAAAATCCGTTGTAATCCCGAGAAATTGAATGAAATTCTCAAAATTCTGATAAAATCCTTTGAAAATCCTTCCAAATATTTGTAAGTCATGGAGATCCTCTGTAATACCTTGCAATGTTTTTCAATATCCTAAAATCTTGTAAATCTTATGAAATCATTTCAAATCTTGAAATCTTGAAAAAATCTTGAAATCCTACAAAAATCTTGAAATGGTACAAAAATCTTGAAATCTTTAACATTGCCTGAAGTCCTTTTAAATGATTCAGAATACCCTGCAACCTTTTAAATCCTATGAAATCTTTCAAAATCCTTATAAAGTTTATGAAATTTTCTGAAATCCTATACATTTTGCTTTTATTTCTGAAAATCCCTAGTAATCTTTGAAATATTATTAAACCCCTTAATTAATTTCTGTGCATTCCCCTGGACTACCATAAAATATTTAAACCCATTTAAAATTCCTTAAAACGTTTTAAAGTTTTGAACATTCCTCAAAATAATTAAAGTACTTGGAAATTCTATGACTTTCCTTGAAATTGATTGAAATCCTTATGAATTCTTGGAAATCTTACAAGTCTTTCAAACTTTTTAAAATAAAAAAAATAGGCAGAATGGCTTTTAGAGTTAATCTGTCAGACTTTCATCAAGTCGGTTAAAAAATCCCAGTCTGCTTCTAAAGGCTAATTTTTACGAATAATTAATAATATTTCTATTTTCTCAACCTAAAGATATCCGAAGAAGAGAACCTGCGGTTTTTTTTCGTCTGATAACTGGAACACTTTTTCAGGCATGAAAGTTTAAATTTAAAAATTTTAATGACTTGGAAAAATGTGTCACAATCGGGATATGAGTTCCTATAGTTTCTTTGATTTGTTTTTAATTTGTAGATTTAAATTGATAAACTAGGAACATTCTGATATAATTGCAGGTAGTTTGCGTTGTTTACACTTCTGAGTAATATAAAATTATAAGATAATGAACTGCTGATAGTAATATATTTTTATTTAACAATACATAGTTTGGTTATGATAACAATAATAGGTTATAATCAGATTGTAGAAACATCATAAGTCGTCATATATTATTATTTTATTTTCTTGCCACTCTTTTTTAGCCCGCCTAATTCCTTGGCTCTGAAAAAAGCAATATTTCATTAACAAAATATTTATATCTTACATAAAATAAAAACAATACATTCTGGTAGTAAAGCGATTGCAAGGGTTGATGGGGAACTAAGTGACAAGTATCTAAGAATGACCCTCTTCGACGAAGAAGATGTGGATCTCAGGACAGTGAGGGTACGTGGGTTAGCTTTCGCAGATGACAAGATTGTTATGGCAGAATCAATCAAAGACTTGCAAAGAATGTTGAACAAACTAAATACAAGCATATACAATATCTTGAACAAATACAAATACAACTATACGTAAAATTAAAATATGAAATTCGTATTAAAGATTTAAGAAACTTACACATTCGAAATAGTTGCACAAGCTGTACGCATAGAGAATTTATGAATTTTTGATATTTTTTTTTTCTTCATGCATGGTAAAGATGTTACGAAGACATTTAGTGTCGCCTTTCTCAAAGCATTATTTTTCAGACAGCGTGCTTTAGCAATTTTGTCGTAAAAATTATCAGTTACTTTCGAGTTCGTTTTTGTTTTATTTGCTTCATTTACCATATCTCTCGTGACACCTCGTGTAACTTCATGAACACTCAGAATAGCTTTTTCCACTTTGGTCCACCTAGTTTTTTGGTCAATGTTACATGGTGCCTCCAAATCCTCCACTTTTATATTATAATAAGTTTGTAGTATAGATTTTAAGAGCATATTTCCTTCGTATTTTTCTTTTTCTTTCGTATTAGAATCTTTAAAAAAATTAAGATTTATATATTAGATTTATATTATAATGAAAAAAACGTTTGATACTCTATTAAAAAACAAAGCATATAAACATGGGTCAGCCATAAACTACGTTACCAATTTTGAGGTATTTTTGACCCCTCGTCACCCCTCGTTGAAGACCGTAGTTTTTTTCTATAACCCCCCCCCCCCCCGGTTAAGGGAAGGTAAGGAAGTTGAGGGCTATACACAGATTTCAAGTTTATTCTGCGTTTTTTTTACGTTTTTAATTAGTTGTTCTATGGTAAGTAGAATTTTCAATCACAAGGAAGAATTTTGAAGAATAGTTCAATTTTCAACAAAATTGTTAAATTTTGAACAAAATAGTTCAATTTTTGACCAATTATAGTTCAGTTCTCAGACAAAGAAGATGGATTCTCAAAGACAGATTTAATATTTCGTATTTCATGTTTGAATGTATGAATTTTCATTGTGAAAGGATGAATTTTCAACAAAAACAGGTACATTTTCGACCAAAAAATATTACTCAACAGAACAGTTGAATTTTAAAACTACAAAAATTGAATTAAAAAAAAACATAAGTTTTCAACCAAAAATGGGATAGTCACATTTTCAGTTTAATAAAATTAATCTCCAACAAAAAAAAAAAATTTTCAAGAGGCTAAATTTAACTGAAAAACGCAAACTTTGAATAAAATAGTTGAATCTTCAACAAAATGATGTTTTTTCAAAAAAAGTACATGAATTTTTGCTCAAAAGGACAAATTTTTAATAAAATACATGAATTTTCCACAAAATAGTTGAATTTTCCATTTGAGACTGAATTTTCAACAAAAAGTTAATTTTCTACTAAGTAGTTAATTTTTTAAATAAATGGTTCAATTTTTAACCAAATAGTTAAATTTTCTACCAAAACAGTTGGATTTGCTACCAAATAGTTGAATTTCCAACAACAAATAAAGTTTTAAACAAAAAATGGAATAGTTGCATTTTCAGTTTGAAAATTAATTTGCAACAAAAAAAAACTAATTTTCTACCAGTTAAAGTGAACCAAAATAGATCAATTTTCAACAAAATAGTGTAATCCACAGCTAATAAGATGAATTTTCGGAAAAGAAGATTAATTTTCTACCCAAAAAGACGAATTTTCAACAAAATACATGAATGTCCCACAAAACAGTTGCATTTTTTGCCAAAATAGTTTAATTTTCTGCCAAAATAGTTGAATTTTCAAATAAAAATTGAAATAGTTATAATTTGAATTAAAAGAAAACTGGTTGAATTTTTCACTCTGAAAAGGATTTTTTCGCTAAAATGATGAATCTTCACCAAATAAATTTATTTTTAATAAAGTATTTCAACTTTCCACCAGTGAGTTGAATTTTCAAACAAAAAGATTAATTATTGACGAAAAGTGTAATTAATGACATTTTAACCCAAATTTTTTTTATATAAATGGGAAACAGTTGAATGCAATGAAAAAAATTAAATTTTAAGTTTGAAAAGAGTTCATTTTTCACCAAAAATAAACGAATTTTGAACGAAATAGTTAAATTTTCTACCAAAGAGATGAATCTTCAACCAGAAAAATACATTTTTAAGAAAGTAGTTCAACAATCCAACAATTTATTGAATGCTTGACTAAAAAAGATGCGTTATTAACAAAATAGTTGCATTTTCAACAAATTAACTAAATTCTCAACCAAATAGACGAATTTCGAAACAAAACAAAAATTTAAACTAAATATCGAGAAAAAGTGGAAAATTTTTGAAACAGGAGAAAAACTGAAAAAGAGGGGAACGCGGGAAAGGGTGTCAAGTCTTAAATATGGAATTAATTTTCACACTTATTAAGTTATTATTGAACTGTACCGTGTTAAACCTGTTACCAACTGTAGTTTTTATCATGACCCCCTCACCCTCGTCAAATTGGTAACGTTGTTTATGAACAAATACTAAAATAAATTTGATTGATGACTTTTATAAAATGTTCTAAATATTTAATACTATTCCAAACTACTGGTTCAGTAAAAGAAATAAATAATATAAAAAAATTTCAAATAAAATAAATTGATAAGAGAACGACACCACCCTCACAGAACAGAAACGACTTTAGTGAGAGTAAAATACGCCTTTAGCTTGACTTCCTTTTTGTAAATTTTTTTGCCATATCAGTCCGTGTTATTGTTTAAAATGGATAAAATGATGCAATATATTCTTGAAATATCTAAAATTATGACATATAATCTTAGAAAAAATAAAACATCGATAAAAAATACCCTCTCGTTTTCATACTTGTCTCTAGTTGTTGAAAAAATAAATGATTTTTAAATATATGTAGCTTTTTTACTTTCTTACAAAAATAATTATTTTTCTACTGCCTAACAATTAATTTAAGGTGAAGAGATAAAAATATCCGAGTTATAAATTGCAAAAGAAATTATTCGTTTTAAATTGAAGATCTTTGATTGGTGCTTTTTAATTTATAAAGCTGAGGGAAATATGAATTTTTACATTTGGAGGGGTCTATTTTTAATACAGTAAAATCATGTCAGGACATGATTAATAAGCAATTTTTCAAAAAAGTGTAAGAGAAAATTACAATTTCATAACCACCGATAAATTATTATCAACCAAAAATCAAATACATAGTTATATTTTCAGTTAAAAAAATTAATTTTTAAACAAATAGTTGAATTTTCGACTAATAAGATGAATATTCAAACATCAAACCTAATTTGCTACCAAAAATGACGAATTTCCAATCAAATACATGAGTTTTCAACAAAATACATGAATTTTCAACTAAAAAAGATGAATATTCAACAAAAAAGGATAAGCTTCCAACCAAAAATAGAAGTGATATTTTCAGTTAAAAACTAAATTCTTAACAAACAAAAATCAAGAAAATGGTAGAATGTTTAACAAAAGTAATTAATTTTGAACAAAATACATGAATTTTCAACTATAATGATGAATTTTCAATATAGAAAATGAATTTTCGACTAAAAAAAGTTAATTTTCCGCTAAATAGTTACATTTTCTACCAAATAGTTGAATATGCAACCAAAATAGTTGAATTTTCTACCAAGGAAGATAAATTTTCAATCAAGAATAATTTTATACAAAAAAAAGACGAATAGACAACAAAATACATTAATTTTCAACTAAAAGAGAATTTCTCAAGCCAAAATGGAATAGTTATATTTACAGTTAAGGTAATTAATTTTTAATCATAAAAAACGAATTTTCAACAAAATAGTTAAATTATCCACACAAGAAATTAATTCTCAAAGAAAATATGAATTTTTCACCAAGAACATTAGGATTTTATCACAAGAGACGAATTTTCAACCAAATTTTCAACCAAATAGTTGAATTTTCAACTAAAGAAGATCAATTTTCAACCAAACACGGACAAGTTAAATTTGCAGTTAAAAAAATGCAACCAAAACAAAAAGAAGTTTTAACGATATAATTAAATTTTTAACCGAAGAAATTAATTTTTAACTATAATGAGGAAGCTTCAATAGAAAAAAATGATTTTTTAACCAAATAGTTTAATTTTCGACCAAACAGATACATTTTTAACCATAAAGATTAATTTTCTACAAAAAATGACGAATTCTCAACAAAATATATGAATTTTCGACTAAAAAAGATGAGATACCAAAAATGGCATAGCTGTATTTTCAGTTTAAAAAATTCATTTTCAATCAAAAATAAAGAATTTTCAACGATATAGTTAAATTTTCAACCAAAGAAATGAATTTTTAACCAAATAGTTGAGCTTTTTACCAAAAGAATGAATTTTTAACCATAAAAAAAGAATTAGCAGCAAAATAGTTAACTTTTCAACCAAGGAAATGAATTGTCAACCAAAAAGATGAATTTTTGGTCAAGAAGATTAATATTCTACTACAAAAGACGAATTTTCAACCAAAATGTTGAATTTTCAACTGAAGATAAATTTTTGACCAATAAGATTAATTTTCTAACAAAATGGATGATTTTTTAACTATAAAAAATGAATTCGCAACAAAATAGTTACATTATTTCCAAACAAAGAAATGAATTGTCAACCAAAAAGATCGATTATTATATATCCCTTCTGTATATGTACATCAACACATTCCTCTTTTTATTTGTTTATTTGGAATTAAATATGAACAACATTGTAAAATGCACTGCAAACTGAATTAAGAAATTCGCTTTTTAATTAATTCAATTTCTTTACGTATACTCACCGTTAGAAAGTGCCAGCAAAGCATGAATTAGGAATCCCAGCATGGCCGTATATGTATAATAATATATTATAAAATTCAGAAATTAAGATTTTTAATACAAAAAGCAGTGTTCTTGCTTCTTTTTGTACTTTATATCAGTAAGCTGAAGTTGGGCTACTTATATCGTTTGATTATTAAAACAGTAACCTTTCAAACGTCGAGAACTTTGCAAAATTTTAAAATTTTATGAGCTTTTCGTCTATATTTAATATTCATTTATCCTTGAGAGAAATCACGAGAAGAAAAAAAAAATTTTCTCAAGTTTTGTTGCGCTATAACTTATATCTTTGCACGCGACATTAAATTTTTATGGAATTAGAAAAATAAATGTGCTCGCAAGGAATAAAAGAATGATGGATTTTTTTGACTGAAAACCATGTTTTTTGTAAGCAGACTAAAAACTTTCGAAATTTGTTCGGCTTTTTGAGAATTAAATCAGCAAGCTTGAAGCAGACCTTCATTCCCTTTTTTAGTAAAATTTTTTCTTCAGAAATTGAATAAAATAATAAATAAATTAAATAGGTCGTTGTAAAGTTCTTTTTTGACCATAAGGTTCAATTGTAACACACCGAAAAACGCTGCTCCTCAAAAGTATGCCAAAATCGGTGTAGTTTTGAGTTGCAACAAAAATGAGCTTCCCAGGCTCATTTTGAGAATCTAGGGAAAATTCATCATTTTGAGACTGTTTCTTTCTCATTTCAAGCATCGTCGAGCGTTGGGCTGAATTGCCATTCACCTGTCAAGACGATTTGGTTCTTTATTATCTGGACGAAATAAATCGGAGTGCGCGGGTCACTTATAATAATTATTACCTAATATTTAATTTCTTTTTGGGACAACTGCAAAATCTAAAAAAAAAGAATTTTCGACACTGTTAAATTCTTGAATTTGAAAATTCCCGAATGATAAAATTTCCGCATAATAAAATTCACGAACTGGAAAATTCCTGAATAAGGAAATTCCTGAATTATAAAATTTCCGAATAATAAAATTTCCTAACTGTTTATAATATTACCAAATTGCAAAATATCCGAATAATAAAATTGCCGAATTGGAAAATTTCTAAATAATAAAAATCCTAAATTATAAAATTTCCGAACAAGAAAATTACCGATTTATTAAAATCCCAAAAGGTCTCTCAGCAGCTGAAGGATTTCCGCAATATCACGGGCCCTCCGTGTCAATAATAAAAGAAAAATTTGGTTTGTCACTGTTAGATTTGAAGGAAAAATGTGAAGCCAAAGACATTGCTTTATGGAATAGTGTATTGGATGCTTTAAAACTTAATGTTGATCTTGGAGAAGATTTAGTAACCGATATAGCGATTAGAGCAGCACGAAAAATTAATCCTACTCCCGCGGAATACGACGATCTTATTGAAGATCGTTGTGAGACAAATACTGTTGTCGCAAATGTAAAAAATTTTACCACCTCCCAAATCGTACGATGCTTGAATAAAAATGAACTTCCGGATGAATCTCGCAGCCAAGAAATGCTGATAAAATCTATTTCCAGAACTTGTGCCGAAGTTAAGCTACTGTAAGTTTATTTATTGATTTATATTAATTTCTCACTATTAGATTACGTTATAGTTCTTTGAATTGTATTTTATATAAGATATAATTATTTCGAATTAAATATTGGTTTCTTTTCAGAGCAATGGAAAGAAATGCCAAGGCATGTTGGTAAAGTGATTGGCAACAGTACAGAGGAAAAACATATATGACGACTTCTGATGAATTATTATTTATTCATTATTATTCATTTATTATTATTATTATTATAGAATTATAACCATTTCTTGCTATAACCAAACTATGTATAACATTAAATAAAAAGCCATTACTACCAGCAGTCGATAATGTTACAACTTTTTATTGATAACTCATACTACTGTTAGAGTTAAACAACGGAATTGACTTGCATTTTTATCACAATGTTCCCCGTTTCTGATTCTCAATCTTCTAAAAATAACTCAAATAAATAAATAATGGGAACGGTTTTATTTAAAAAAAAGTCAAACTGTTTTCCAAATACTGAGGGTTGGGCAAAAAATGCCATGATTCTTTATTAATCAAAGAACAATTTCTTTGTCTTAATGATTAAATTACTTGGCTTGACAAAACGATTAGCGCACATATATAAAATTTTTATTTGTTCTGACTGAAGAATTTATTACAATCAAACTACAATTTTAGAATGATCCAAATCGGATTTTGCGAGTCCGTATTTCTTGAAAAAACGAAAGTTCAAATTTTGATCGCACAAAAAATAATTAAAAATCAATAATTCAATTTTGCAGTCAAACTATACAAGATACAAAAAAAGATGACTCGACAAAAGTTGTGCACCCAAAAAAGAGCTACAAATTTTTTATTAAATATTTTTAGATAGGATGTGCAGTTTTTGTTTTAGTCATGAAAAACTACATTCAAAATAAAAAAATTAAATTTTTGGCCGAACGTGACAAGCTACGAAGAAAAAAATAATGAGACAAAAGCTGTTGACCCAAAAAATTTTTTTTTTAATTTTTTATAATTTTTTGATAGGATGCTTAGTTTTTTTCTCTTAAAAACAACATTAAAAATAAAAAAATTAGACTTTTGGACAAACGACACAAGCTATACGAAGAAAATAATAATTAGAAAAAAGTTGTTTACCCAAGAAAGAGATACAAATTTGTTATTAATAATTTTTTGATGGAAGGCATAGTTTTTGGTTTTAATCGTAAAAAATAAAGTTAAGAATAAAAAAATTAAATTTTTTGACAAACGACACAAGCTAAGAGAAAAATAGTTCCACAAAAGTTGTTCACCCAACAAAGAGCTACAAATTTGTTATTATTCATTTTTAAATGGAACGCGTATTTTTGGTTTCAAGCGTTAAAATTGAATTAAAAAATAAAATTTCTGGACAAACGACACAAGCTATGACAAATATGAAGAGACAAAAGTTATTCAACCAAAAAAGATCTACAAAGTTGTTATAAACTCTTGTCATGCATACAATTTTTCATCATATCGATAATGGAAAATTCAACTTGAGTTGGTATGATGAAAAATATATTAAAAATAAAAACGTGAACTTTTTGGAAAAATGACACAAGCTACAATAACATTTTATTTAATAAAAGGTTTTGCCTAAATTATATCTACACATTTGCTTAGAACCACTTTACGCTAGGATGCGTATTTTTACTTTAAATCGTAAAAATAGCATTCAAAGTAAACAAATTAAATTTATTGAAAAACGACACAAGTTGCAATAAAATCTTTAATAAGAAATTTTTTTTATAGGATGCTCACTTCTTTTTAAATTATAAAAACAAGACAATGAAAATACGTATGTTTCAATGCCAATGCATATTATCAATTGGAATAATATAAGTTTATGGAAAAGATACATTTTCCAGGGTAGTTGAGAAGAAAATTTAATGCAAAATAAGAAACAAAGATTAAAGTAATTCTGAGAAATAAAAATTGTACTTTATTTTGTAATATCGGAATAAGCAATCCCAAACCGAGGTACGTAAATAATAATTGTAATATACATTTGATATAAAAGTTTTGAACATAATGTAAAAATGTTCACATTTTTGACAAAATCGTGTGCGAAGCACGAGATACGTGTTGAGAATGTGTTTGTTAAAGACAAAGGAGCTTTAGCAAAAGGGAATTCACAATGAACAAATTACAGTTGTTGATGCATTGACCTTCAATTTTAAAAGGTCTGCACAAATGTCAGGGAAATGCAAAGATTGAGATAAATATATTATCGAGCGCGAAGCGCGAGAATCAAACGTGGCAAAACTTCGCAATTTTTTTTTTATCGACATTGTTTCCTTTGGTGGCTTTTCTTGTTTTTTGTTCCTTAAAGCGTATGTGGTTAGAGATTTTTGTAAAATTAAAATGTTTAGGAAATATTTTTTTTTTCTCGACCTTTGAACACCTATCTTTTGATCACGATTGGTCGAAAGTGGCACACTAATTTGTTTCTGTGTAAAAATTTGTTTGTGATTGTTCGCGGTTGAAGTTTTTTGGTTAGTTTTCGCTCAATTTCATTATCTTCCACAAATTAAAATTTTGGCGTATAATTTCTTTCTATACCGAATTCTATTAACGAATTTCTAACAAATTATTTACATTTTTAACAAAAGAGATCAATTCTCAACTAAAATAATTGATTTTCAGAAAATAATGAATTTTCAACTAAAGAGTTCCACCTTCAAACAAATAGTTGAATTTTCAACCAAAAACATGATTTTTTAACCGAAAAAATTACTTTTCTATCATAAAAACCAATTTTTAACAAACTACATGCATTTTTTAATGAAATGCGTAGTTAAATTTTCAATTGAAAATGATAAATTTTTAACCAAACAGTTGAATTTTTAACTAAAGGAGATGAATTTTCAATCAAAAATGTAATAGTTGAATGTAACTAATTTGTTGACAATTTGTTTAATTGTTGGTTGAAAAATAATTTTCAAAACGCAAAATACAACTATTACATTCATCTTAAACAGCAAAAATCGATTTTGAACAAAGTAGTTTAAATTTCAACCAAATAGTAGTATATATTTTTAATCAAACGAGATGAATTCCAAACCAAAAATTTCATAGTAGACTTTTTAACAACAAAATTAATTTTTAACCCAAAATAGTGAGATTTTCTTATTGGGTTCTATTGATTCTGTTCGCATTTAACCGAAAAAGCGAGAAAGAGGGAAAGTTTCTTGAAAACAGGGGAAAAAGAAGAATTCTTTAAAAAAAGAGAAAAAATTGCAAATTTCTCTCCATTTTTTTAGCGAAATAAACTAAAAATGTATTGTAAATGACTCTTTGATATAATACTTCACCAATGGACAAGTTCAGTTAATTATTTAAACATTTTTCATAAACAAATGTATATTTTGGCCACTTTTGAATTAATAGGCTTATTTTTTCGTCAAATGAACTAGAAATGTCTTTGCTAATTACTCCTTCTTGTCATATTTGTCTGATTAACAAGAACTTTTGATTATTAAAAAAATATTTATAAACTTCAAGATACGATACCCAATTTATAGATAATTTGATAACCTAATAATACAATAACCAAGAACCCATTTCTTAGTTCACTGCGCAAAAAAAAATTAATATTTATCACGGAAAAATAGCCAAACTGTGAATTTGTTTATAAATATTGTTTGAATATTCAACACTTTTCCTTAATAATAAAAATATGAAAAAAGGGAATAATTGGCAAGACATTTCTGGTTGATTATGAAATTCCCGAATTTAAACAATGAAAAACTTGTTATGAAAATATTTTATTATTGTATTTTTAATGAATAAATAATATTTATAAAAAAATTGAGGTGTTTAAATTCGGAAATTTTATAGTTCGGATATTTTATAATTCGGCAATTTTCTTTCGGGAAATTTTTAATTCGGTAATACCTATCGGGAATTTTCTTATTCGGGAATTTTCCAATTCGGTATTTTTTTGCTTTCCGGGGGAAAAAATGATTTTTTTCAGAACCATGCCTTTTTGCTATTTTTTGAGATCTGAAGGTTTCTCTTGTATCAGTTTATCCAGTTTTTTGCTCTTTTTCAAATCCACATAAAGTTTTAAAAATAATAAAAAATAGTAACGTTATTTTGGATAATAATAATTATTTTTTTCAAAAACCCCACCTTTTTTGAAATCTTCAGGAATTATAGGTACTAATATAGTCTACCCACCATAAATTTTCCATTTGGTCTGTTTTTTTTTGCTTTTCGGAATAAAAAAAATTATTATTTTTCAAAACCTTGCCTTTTTGCAATTTATTGAGATAAGAAGGTCTTTCTCATTTCAGTTTATATAGTTTTTTGCACTTTTTTAAAATCCACAACAAAAATTAAAAAATAGTAAAAAATGGTGATATTATTTTGGATGTTTGAAAGTAATAAAAATAAATTTTTCTCAAGAACCCCACCTTTTTCCCTGAATTTTTAGGAATAATAGGTACTGATATAATCTACTGATTATCAATTTTCCGTTTGATATTTTTTTGTTTTCGGAAGAAAAAAATTATTTTTGATTTTTTGAAAATAATATTCATTCTCTCAGTTTGTTGTCTATCCGCGACCATATATATGATTTCTTCAGTTTAGTTTTCATTTCTATATTTAAATAAAAAACTAGGAACATCCTGATATAATTGCAGGCATGTTGCGTTGTTTAAAGGTAACAGTAGCTTGACTTCTGATTAATATATAAATCGATAAGATAATTAAATGCTGATAGTAATAACTTTTTATTCAATAATTCATAAATTGTTAATAATAATAATGGGTTATAATAAGATTGTAGAAACGTCAGAAGTCGTCATATATGTTATCCTTTGGTTCTGTTCCCGCACTCTTTTGAACATTTTAAAAATTTTTCCTCTTGGCGCTGAAAAAGAAGTAACATATAATTTACAAAATATTTATGAATTATATGAAATATAAATGCAAATATAAGTGAAATTATAATATGGAATTCACATAAAATATTAAACGTACTTACAGATTCTTAATAGTTTCACAAGATGCAAGCACAGAGTTTCCGACAAGTTCGGACAGTTTATCAGCCCTCCTCAACGATGGTAGCGATGTCTTGAAAACATTTAGCTTCGCCTCTATGAAATCTCCGTTTGTCAGACAATGAGCTTCAACAAGATTGTCGTAGACCTTATCAGTCATTTTCACGCTTTTCTTTGCTTCATTCGCTATATCATTTATTATATCATATGTAATTTCTTGAATATTTAGAAGAGCGTTTTCTATTTTGGACCACCTGGCTTTTTGGTCAATGTAATGTTCTGCCTCCAAATCCTTTGCTTGTATATTGTAATAAGTTTTTAATAAAGATTTTAAAAATTCTTCTCCTGCGCATATTTCAACATCTCCAGATTCTGAAAACCCTAAACATTTGTTGAAAATATATTAGATTAATATCTATAGTGACAGAAACGTTCGATACTCTTAAAAAAAGGAGAAAAATTAAATACATTTGATTGATGGATTTTACACAATTTTGTGAATATTAACTGATATTTCAAATTGTTGGTTCAAACAAATAATATTCTTTTCAAAAATAGTCTTTCACATTTTGCACAAAAAATATAATTAAAAAATTTGCAAGAGAACAACATCCTCGAAGAATGGAAAACGGCTGTTTCGAGAGTTTATAAAATATATATGTGTTTGCCTAAAAATAATGCATCACTTGCAGTTGCATGTTGAAATTTAAGTTTTAAAAGTTTTTTCAGTAGTTTTTCGATTAGACAATATTTAAAAACATGCTATTTTATGTTTTTTAAGGATATCGGGCTCAAGCTCTAAACACGAAATTCATTAACCTTACTTTGCTAAATAAATACTAGAATGAAATATTTTTTAGATACTAACCAGTATTTTTTTTTGTAAATAGTAATATGTATGCAGAGGGAAATAATAGTGGAATCAATTTTTCTAAATACCACGAATTTTCAACAACATGGTTAAACTTCTAACCAAACAGTAAAATTTTCAAGCCAAGAAGAAGTTTTTTTTTAGAAGAAAGTAGAATTTTCAAGCCAAGAAGAAGTTTTTTTTAGAAGAAAGTAGAATTTTCAACAAAAAAGTTAATTTTCAACCAAAAAAGATGACTTGTCTATCATAAAATATAAAATTTTAATCCAAAAGGACAAAATTTCAATGAAAAAGGTGAATTTCCGATAATTAAAAATGGCTTGATCAAATAGTTGAATTTTCAACAAAACGATTAAATTAACGAAATAGTTGAATTGTTCATCATATAGTCTTATTTCCAAGAGCACATTTTTTCTAACTTGAAAATTGCGGATTTTATGTGAGCGGATATTTATGAAAAAAAATTTCAAACATCTATTTTCTCAACCAGCCACGAGAAAAATAATTATAAACTTGAGTGCTTAAAAAAGTATATTCTAGTTTTCAAGCTTTTTTGCTCTATGAATAAAAATTGGTAAAATTTAACTAATTACTAATGAAATTTTTCAGATTCGATTAGCGAAAAGTGAGCCACTGAAGATTGGTAAAAAATTACTAATTCGAGTAGCCGAAATATTTCCTAATTCAATAGTAAAAAACTACTTGCTCCGTAAAAAGAAAATTATTTAGAGAAATTGGTCACGTGACCTAGTTCAGACAAATAAGAATTTTTTACAATTTAAAAAATATAATGGATCAGTATGAAATCAATATAAACTACCGGTCAAAAGTTTCGAAAACTTTTGATTATGTCAGGGCTGACAATTTTTCTCTTCAAAGGGTTGAATGCTCTTAAAATTCTGTATGAAATGAGTCCAGGATGAAGCAAATTTGTCTATTTTTTAAGTAGATATTGCAAGAATAGTGTAAATTTCAATGTTTTCTTAAATTTTCAATAACTTCCGGAATAATCAGTATTTTTTTATGTTCTTGGGCTCATTTTAAAGCTATTTTTCTAGTTTGTAAATGTATGAAACATATAACCATAATATTTCTAAAATAGGCCCTTAAAATATGTATTTATTGAATGTTTTATTTTAATTTGCCTACAGATAAGATGTTTTCACATTTTACCAAATTCAAGTTCTTGCACTCTGATAGAAATTTCTTTTAGATTTAT